>JAJMFN010000318.1:0-120704 GCA_030574735.1 Hansenula sydowiorum
ATATATTCCGATCCAGATCAATATTCTCAACATGTCTTGGATTCTGATTTAGCTATGCCATTACATGGCGAAAGTGCTGCTGAAACATACATCAATATTGACAAAGTTATCAAAGCTGCTAAAGATTCCAAGGCCGAGGCCATTATTCCAGGGTATGGGTTCTTATCGGAAAATGCAGAATTTGCTGATAGATGTGAAAAAGAAGGAATCGTATTTGTTGGTCCTTCTGGTGATTCTATTAGAAAATTGGGGTTAAAACATTCAGCTAGAGAGATTGCCGAAAATGCTTCTGTTCCATTAGTTCCAGGATCTGGCCTGATTGCAGACGTTGATGAAGCTATCGCATTCGCTAAAAAGCTTGGTCTTTCTAATGACCCAGAAACTTCAGTCAAAGTTATGTTGAAATCTACTGCTGGTGGTGGTGGTATTGGTCTGCAAAAAGTTGATCTATTGGATGACTTACCAAACTCTTTCGAAACAGTTCAACATCAAGGTAAAGCTTATTTTGGTGATGCAGGTGTTTTCCTGGAAAGATTTGTTGAAAATGCCAGACATGTTGAGATACAAATGTTTGGTGACGGGTTCGGTAGTGCTATTGCTCTTGGTGAACGTGACTGTTCTTTACAACGTCGTAACCAAAAAATCATTGAAGAAACTCCAGCCCCAAACTTACCAGAAACTACTAGACAAAAAATGAGAAAAGCCGCCGAACAATTAGGTAGCTCTATGAACTATAAATGTGCTGGTACTGTTGAGTTTATCTATGAAGAGAAAAGAGATGAGTTCTTCTTTTTAGAAGTCAACGCTCGTTTGCAAGTCGAACATCCAATCACTGAAGCTGTTACAGGCTTAGATCTTGTTGAGTGGATGTTGAAAATTGCTGCCAACGATGCCCCAGATTTCAGTAAACAAATCATTGAAGTCACAGGTGCCGCTATGGAAGCTAGATTATATGCTGAAAATCCAGTCAAGGATTTTAGACCATCCCCAGGTCAACTAACTGATGTTAAATTCCCAGAATGGGCCAGAGTTGATACCTGGGTTAAAAAAGGTACTGTCGTTTCCGCTGAGTATGATCCAACATTAGCCAAGATTATTGTTCATGGTAAAGACCGTGCTGATGCTTTAAGATTATTACAAAAAGCATTAGATGAAACCACTGTCTATGGTGTTATCACCAACTTGGATTATTTGAGATCTGTTGGTAACTCCAAGATGTTTGAGGAAGCTAAAATGCATACCAAGATTTTGGATTCTTATGATTATAAGGCTAACGCTTTCGAAGTTTTGTCACCAGGTGCTTACACTACTGTGCAAGATTACCCAGGTAGAGCTGGTTATTGGAGAATCGGTGTTCCACCATCAGGTCCAATGGATAGTTTCTCATTCAGATTAGCCAACAAGATTGTTGGTAATGCTAATGCTTCACCAGCTATTGAAGTTACTTTAAACGGTCCATCTATTCAATTCCATACTGATGCTATTATTGCCGTCACTGGTGGTGAAGTTGAAACTAAAGTGAACAATAATTTAGTTAAACAATGGGAACCAATCCACATCAAGAGGGGTGATAAATTAGCCATCGGTAAGATTTCTAAAGGTGCTAGAGCTTATTTGGCAATTAGAGGTGGTATTGATGTTACTGAATATTTAGGTTCCAGATCAACATTTGCCCTAGGTAACATGGGTGGTTACAATGGTAGAGTTTTAAAACTGGGTGATGTTTTGTTCATTGGTCAACCATACTTGAAGAGTAACACCCTGCCAGCTCCAGAATCTGAACCAGTCTCATTACCAAAAGAATTGATACCAATTTTTGAAGCTAAAGAATGGAAAGTTGGTGTTACTTGTGGTCCTCATGGCTCTCCAGATTTCTTTAAAGAAGAATCGGTTGAAGAGTTTTTCTCTGAGAAATGGAAGGTTCATTACAACTCTAATAGATTTGGTGTTAGATTAATCGGACCAAAACCAAAATGGGCAAGACTAGATGGTGGTGAAGCTGGTCTTCATCCATCAAATCAACATGATTATGTTTATTCGTTAGGTGCTATCAATTTCACCGGTGATGAACCGGTTATCTTAACCTGTGACGGTCCTTCATTAGGTGGGTTTGTTTGTCAGGCCGTTGTTGCTGATGCTGAAATGTGGAAGATCGGTCAAGTTAAACCAGGTGATATGATTCAATTTGTTCCGATTAAATACAACACTGCGAGATCATTGAAATCAAGTCAAGATAAAACTATTGATACTTTTACAGGTGGTTATCAATCTTTATCTAAAGAGTTGATTTTATCCAAAGCTGAAAATCCAATTTTGGCCACTTTCCAAGCTTTTGATAACTCACCAACTGCCACTTATCGTCAAGCTGGTGATCGTTACATCTTATTAGAATACGGTGAAATCATGGACTTGAACATTTCTTATAGAGTTAATCGTTTGATTGAAATGGTTGAAACCCATCACACTGTTGGTATTGTGGAAATGTCTCAAGGTGTTAGATCTGTCTTAATTGAGTTTGATGGTTATTTAATTGATCAAGCTCAACTGATTGAAACATTGATTGCCTATGAACGTGAAATATTGTTTGAAAATAAATGGAAAGTTAAATCAAAAGTTTTCAAATTACCAATGGCTTTTGAAGATAAAAAAACATTAGATTGTGTTACTCGTTATCAAGAAACTATTCGCTCCACTGCCCCATGGCTACCAAACAATGTTGATTTCATTGCTGATGTGAATGACATCACTCGTGAAGATGTTAGAGATATGTTATACAGTGCCAGATACTTAGTCTTAGGTCTTGGTGATGTTTTCCTTGGTGCACCATGTGCAGTTCCATTAGACCCACGTCAAAGGTTATTAGGTACCAAGTATAATCCATCAAGAACTTATACTGCCAATGGTGTTGTTGGTATTGGTGGTATGTACATGTGTATCTATGCTATGGACTCACCAGGTGGATATCAATTAGTCGGACGCACCATACCAATTTGGGATAAATTAAAACTAGGTGCGCATAGCTCTGAACATCCATGGTTATTAACCCCATTTGATCAAGTTGAATTCTATCCAGTATCCGAGGAAAAATTGGACAAATTCACCGAAGATGCCAAACATGGTCAATTTAAAGTTGATTATGAAGAGAGTGTTTTCGATCATGGTGAATATTTGAAATGGATTTCCAAAAATAGTGAATCAATTGAAAAATTTGAACAAAATCAAAAAGGTGAAAAAGCTGCTGAATTTGCTAAATTAATTCAAATCGCCAATGAAGATTTAGAGAAAAATGGTACAAATAAATCCACCGAGGAGGAGAAATTTCCTGAAAGTGCTGAACTGGTTTATTCGGAATATAACGGTAGATTTTGGAAACCATTAGTCCAAGTTGGTGATGTCGTTAAAGAAGGTGATGGGCTAGTTGTTGTGGAGGCAATGAAGACCGAAATGGTTGTCAATGCTACTAAAAGTGGTAAGGTGCTAAAGATTGTTCATGTCAATGGAGATATGGTTGAAGCTGGTGATTTAGTTGTTGTTATTAATTAAATCATCTAGCGCTTGTATAATACTGTGGATTAGTTCACGTTTTGTAATATATATTTATTAAATTGGATTAGTTGTATTTCTTGTACACCATGTGTCTACGTATGAGAATAAATTTAGTATGGATACATGTATGATCTATGAGTTAAACTTTTGACTTATAATGTCACATGATAACGATAAGTGTGCTAAATATTAAAGTATGGGAATATATTTTGTGAGATTAATTAAAAAGATTGATCATATTAAACTCTTTCATAGTAAATCATATAAACAGCTTGTGTTTCTTTCAAGACATCGAATTTCTTGACTTCTTGAACCTTGGTGTCAGAAATTCTCCAAAATGGGAATTTGGCAACTGTAGAGATTTTTTTGAATCTTTTATTATGTTTCCGACTGGTTAATTCATCACTATTTAGCTGAAATTCTTGAAACCCTTCTTGTAATTCGGACATGGCTGCATTTGACTGTGAAGTTGTTTGTGTCATTGGTAACGGGGTATTAGCAATCGAACCACGACGAGAACCGACATTGGAACTGATTGAAGGACGACGCGAGACAAAACTTCCAATTCTGTTTCTGAATCTACTAAAATGTGAAGCATCGTCATCTGTACCAGCATCATCATTATCAGTTGCTGCTGAAGATCTTGAAACACTCTCACCGTTGGTATTAGAAGCAGTTGCAGTGGCATTAGGCGAAGAAAGATTTGGTGGTGCAGCAGATTTTTCACTTAATCTTCTTAATCTTGTTGATCTTCTTCTTTGAATACCACCAGAAGTAGTTGGTGTAGTACTTAAGCTTTGAGCAGGACTTGTAGGAACTTCTAAAGGTTCTTCATTTGGATTGACAATAACTTCTGGTGTTTGGTCAGCTTCTGGGACATCTTCACCAAAATTAATGATTGGAGATGCATTAACAATGGAGTCAGTTTGAGTGTCTTTCACAAAAGCCGGTTTATGACGGTAACATTCGTAATGGCCAGCGTTGTGAGTACCATGATGTCTGATCATGGCGCGTAATCTATATTTGACACTTTCTTTTGAAGCATTTAGTTCATGATCATCTTCACTATCTGAGTCTTCTTCAACTTCATTATTATCATCATCTGGATGATCATCAGATTCTGGGGATGTGTTATCAGATTGACTTTGGGAATTTTGAGAAAATTGATCTTGTTCATGATTTGTTGTATTTTCGCTCTCTTGTTCAGGATCTTCATAGGTTACATTTTCTTCATGTTGAGTCAAAACTTTTGAGTGGATTCTTGCCAGTTGTTGAGGTTCATTACGATCTTCGTCATATCCATCGATATCTTCATCGTCATCATCCTCATCATCATCCGCATCGTTGTCATCTTCATCTTCGTCTTCTTCGATTATTTTCTGTTGCTCATTTAGAGATGGAACTGCCTTTTTTAACTTCTTTGCCAATTTTTGCTTCTTATGGTAAGCTTTTGCCAATGTTTCATCAAAATCAACAGCCAGGACATCTTCAAAGCCAACTCTACAACTATTTCTTGTGACTTGTAGTCCTGTGAACATTGATCTTGACAAATGAACAGTCAATAAACGAGGTGCTTTCACAACTAAAGTTTTCTTGACAATTGTTGATTTTAAATTTTCGGTTTTGAATCCATTGAATGAATAATTTTTAACAAAACCATCCAATTCTTCGGGTAGATCATCATTAATGGTGAATTTTTGTTCATATTTTCTCAATGTTTCCACAAGTTGAGGTGACAATCCTGTGACCTGGTCCTTTTCTACTTTCAAGATGGCACCAATTTTACATCTTAAACAGTTATAACCATTGATAGTTTCCACTTCATTCTTTTTAATCATATCTTGTAAAGTTGTGTAAGGTGATTGAGGAACAGCCAGTGACAGGACGGCAAAAGGATGGAAACTTGGTTTTGACGAATTTAAACATGAGAGACAAGTTAATTGATCAGCTAATAATCCATTGAATGGCATTTCAGGTATCACGAAATTCAAACCATTTTGTTTAACAAATCTTTTGAGTTTAGTATTCTCATTATCCAAAGTTTCTAGAATCAGTTGAACTAATTCATGAGCATCATTTTGATTAGCACTAATTTTAGAGCTAAAAATTTTCTCAATGACTTGTAAAAAAGGCCAAACAGAAACGTAGTGTTCTGTCATTATTGTCTCTTGTAATTCATGAACAATCTTGGCCAAAGCTTCATGTAAAAGTAGTTGCGGCATTTCCGCTTCTGTATTGATTGGCAATTTTATCAATAAGTTGAATTGTTTCAATATATCATTTAAATAAACATCCAACCCTGGCAAAGCTGCAAATGCTTGAATTGAAGAGTTTGCAAAACAATCATTTCTTGTGTTGATGAGCCCTGTAGTGAACTTGTCTTGTCTTTTTGAGCTAAACATCTTATCTTTTTCTTCTTGACTTTTGAAAAGGTATGTGATACTTGGAGTTATGATGTAAAGCGATAATAAAGCCAATGAAGTTGATAACAGTAATGTGTTTCTTTTAAAGCTAGCTGCTAGTTTCCAGTGTTTTAAATAAAGGTAATGAACGAAATTGGCCGAAGTCTTCAGGATATAATCTTCTTTTGATATGAAAGTGTTTGCCGCTGGTTGATTTGTAAAAGCTTTGTCTGTAAATTTGATCAACTGGTCCACAAATGACATATGTTGGATCGAAATTTCAAGAGTGGTTTATCTAGGCCTATACCTTCTTTCACTCAATTTATTCCTCTGTTGATGGATTCACTATGTGGCTTTCTGAGTTGTTCTTCTTAAGGGGAATGTGATTGAACGACGGAAAAGGTTGGGCAGTCGGCACTTAGAGCGAGTATTTTGAGCTGGTATGTATGGGTAGCCAATTGGACTGTTGCCAGTTGTTGGTGTGTAATGATCGATTATAAGAGCCGGTCCTTTAGGTCTGGGATCAATATGATGACTATAGATAATGATTATAAAGTATTCATTCTTGTTTTTATTTTACTCCAACTTTTTTTCTCGCTGTTTGGAAAATCACATCAGTATTAAAAAAAATAAATACTACCGCAGTGTTGAAGAATTGTGGGTGAAAAAGAAAGAACTGTGACTACATGTGTATTGGAGACTAAAGCTGTGTAGAAAGTACATTTATATATGATGATGTTGTGATAGTATGATGATTAGTCTAAAGACGAAACTGTTGATCCTTCGCTTATTCACACTTGGACCAACTCTTTAAAACTCTTTCTAATTATTTTCTTTCTTTTACTCTTCTCTAGATCATAAAATTTTATACTACTCTAAAATGACGTCATTTTGAGTGTTTATTTTGTTTATTTTGAAGAAACCGAGGTGTATGGATGTGGTATTAGTCAGGAATGCACGTGACAATGGCGATAGAGCCACTACTACATACAATATTTTTATTTGTGTACTATCAACCGTTATGAACTAAATACAAAACAGAAACAAAAGGGAAGAAAACAGATCATGGATAATTTTAGAGTACCCACGAACCCAATACAAGCAAGGCTTCAGGCACAGAGGAACGGCGAATCACCAACAGTAGCGTCACCAGCAGCATCAGCAAGGGCAAACAATATACGAAGAATACCTGTGATACCTCCTGTATCTACCCAATCATCTGCTAGATCAAATCAATCTTCACAATTAGCCCCACCAAATTCAAATGCCAAACCCGTCTCGTCTTTCCCGAGCTTAAACTCTGCACAAAGAGCCGGAGGGGGTAGTCGAAAGAAAGTTGCCCTCGAACCTGGTTGTTCTCCATTAGATTGGGCCCGATTGAATTCAAGTGGTGCCAATTTAAGAGGTATTGAACCTAATCAATTCCCACTAAGAGTGAATAAAGAATTGTTAAAACAGCACAATAAGCAAATGGATTGCTGGACAGTGTTGAAGGGAAAAGTTTACAATATAACTCCTTATTTGAAATTTCATCCTGGTGGGATTGATGAACTTATGAAATGTGCTGGGAAAGATGGTACATTGTTATTTAATAAATATCATGCTTGGGTAAATTTCGAAAGAATGTTGGAAAACTGTTTCATTGGGTTTTATGTTGGTTGAGAAGATACATTCTTGTACTTATAGGTATCGATGCTATAGATATTTTTATTTATTTATTAGAGATTCATATTATTTATTTTGATAACAATTCTACATCCTCCAATATGTAAGGACTCACCACAATTATAATTATACATAGTACGTACACAAGCTGTCAATATCGTGCGAAAAGAAACGAAGCGTTTATAAAAAAAGGACAATAACTTTTGGATATTAAATCAAAAGAATTGATTGACATTGTTTGAAATTGATTTAATTGGAAAACTGGTCTCTACTCCATCTTTAATTTTTTTGAGCAGAACCGTTTTGAGCATTCCAAGCATCTTGTGCCTTTTTAGCTTGGTCTGAGTAAGTTTTCTTAGTTGCTTCATCAAGTGCTCTCCATTGATTACCCAATTCACTACCGACTTCAGTAGTCGATAAGTTTGGATTTGCAGAGACAATTTTTGGTCTTTGTTCTTTAGCGAAAAGGAAGAAGCTTGTTAATGGTTTCTTTGGTTGACTAGATGTTAAAGCAGCTTTTTCTTCAACGTATTTTTGTTTAGCAATTTCATAAGCTTCATAAAATGATGATTTAGCAGATTCTGCTAATTTCTTCCATTCTTCTGCAATAAGTTTGGAGGAATTTACAGCTGATTGGCCAGCTAATTCACCAGCATGTTGCTTACGGTAGTCAGTACTGAAACGGACATAAGCAGAGCCTGGTCTTTTAGGACCTAACATGATAACAGGTTGTTAGTACAGGAACATGGAAATACAAAAAAATAACAAATAAGAATGGCCTTGACTGTGGTTTACCTTTCCATAACCCATCTGTCACCATAGTCTTCATTTATCAGTTGAAATCTTTATAACTTACCTTCTCTAGCAACTTTCTTAGTCTTTTTAGTCTTGGTGGCGGCCTCTTTGAAACTTATGGCACTTGAGGAGAAGGAGGCTCTCATCAAAGGAGTAGCGTCCACAACGGATAATCTCTTGAAAGCAGACAACATTGTTTTTCTTTATATCCTATTCAATATCTTGAGATCTGATTCTTGATAAAACAGTACTAATTCACCAATATTAAAGTTAATAATGTTCAATTGAGTTGGATAATGGTAAAAGATTCAATTTGAAATCGTCTATTTCGATTGTTTACATTGTGTTTTCGTTTTTATCACATTTTGTGATTTCGCGGAAACCGATAGGGCCAGTACTGACAACACGACCTGCCAGATTGGGCTTTACATTAATATAATGATCTTTTTTTGAGATCTCTTAAGCTGGACTGCTGGTTAAAGAAGTCATTGGCCCTTCATTCTGACTTTGGGCTATCTATAGTCTACTGTTTAGTCTCATATGATAAGTGACTGTGAATATTAAAGATATGTATCTATACTTGGCGTGCTATATATAATGTCATTTGTGCACCTTTAAAGTTTTTGTGTGATATTAGTTTACAACGAGGTTTTGCAACATGATTCAACTTTTTCTTGATTAGCATCTTCGAAGTACTTTGATTTATTGAAACCGTTATTAGCAGCTGGAACGTCTAAAGCAGGATTCTTCTCGAAAAATGACGATGGTGTAACCAAGAATTGCATGAAGTCTGATGGCATCACTGGGAATTGTTCAGTAACTGGTGGGTGAGTTAATGCTAAAGTTGGCCAAACAACAAGATTTGTATCTCTAACTTTCTCATCACCATTGGCCCACTCGGCCAACCCGGTGTCAACCCTGCTTTGGTTGGTAAATTCACCAGCAGCATATAGTCTATCATCTTCATATTTAGTAACCCAAAATTGCTTGGTAGCAAATGTGGCTCTTTTGCTATTATAAGAATCTGGACTTGCAATCATCATTTGTTTGGCTGGCATTTCGAATTTATAGCCAACTGGTTTTCTAGTGATTTTGTTGATACTGCTTTCGTTGATGATTTTATAAGCTCTTGAAGTGAAAGGAGACTGTTCGATGAAACCTGAATTTTCCACAATGGTTCTTTTACCATAGTAACCAACGTTATATTTGTTCAATGAAGTGTTTTGTTCCATTGGAAGATAATCATCGTAGACTGCAGTATTATTATCACCATCTAATCTACAATCAAATCTGAATGCCAACAAATGTTGATGATAAGCAGCCATGACACCTGGTCCGATAACAGTTCCCCATGGAACATCAACACCTTGTTCGATTGGCATAGTGGATAAAATACCAGTAGCTCTGACTTGAACAGTAATGGCACCGGCTTGGTCAAAGACAAAATTCAAAATATATTCATAATTACCAACTGTAGCGATTGTTTGAACGACAAATTCTCTTCTTCTGGCGACAACGGCATTACCATTTCTATAATTCATATGTTTGTACAAGATACCATAATCTTGCTCATGCATACAGACAGTATTTGTCATAAGAATTGGATTACCTTCACGATCAATTCTCAACGTATCCAAATATTTGATTAATCCAAGACAATCACATCCCAGGTTTAATTGATTAGCATTGGCACCAAACCCACAATCACCTAGATCGAAAGCTTGCTTTCTATGATATGGAGCTCTTGGATCACCATATGGAACAGTCATCTCGTTCAAAGAGATTCTATAAAATAGTGAACGACCTTTGAAAAACACATCGTAAATTGCAAAACCTTCCCTAACATTTGTTGAAACTCTAAATTCCCAACCTTGCCATTTGATTTTGCTACCTTCAACTGAGAAAGAAGCGCCTTCTGGTTGTTGAACGATTAGCGGGTTTATTGGTCTTGGAACTTCATTACTTAATTCAGAGTGATATTCAATAGCTGGGACTTCAAACCATGGTTGGGTACCAATGGTTTTTTCATCAACGCCTAATGGTAAGTAATCCATTCTAATGAATTTATGACTTAACAATTCAATGACTGGTGAGAAAGCGACTGGGATGGAATAATGATTAGCATCTGGATGATCAATCTTCAAATATATATAACCTTGAATCAATGGAACTTCAACATCATCACTATCGGTACCATACATCCAAGTATCACAACACACTTGAATATGTTTTGGTAGCTTCAGTTTTGCGATTTCAGCAACTGTTGCAGGATGTTCTAAACAAATAGCTTCAGAATCTAACAAATCTTCTGGTAGCAACGGACCAGCAGCACCTTTATCAGTAACGGCCTGATTTGTGATAACATGACCATACGAAACATTGACCAAAGCCTTGTATAAGGGCATCTTGTCATTTAGGTAGTAGAGAACATAGGTCTTCCTTGGGATATGTGGTAAAGCAGCGCCGGATTTTTCAGCATCCAAATACCTCAAGGCATCTTTCTTTGGAGGCTCTAGTCTGTCCATTTGAGTGAAGTGGACATAGTTACCTTTATTCAGGTCTTTGACTAATTTGGTCGATAGTCTTATTTCAGCCTCTGTGATGGCATCAAAAGGATGTAGTTGAGTCATGATTGGTTTTATGCAACAGTAATTCTTTGGTGATCTTGTGATCTATAGTAAGAGCAGTATTAGGAACACCTTTACAAAGAGCATTCTGGCGCTTTCTTTATATACACTAAATCTCCAAAGTATATGGACTTATCTGGCGCATATCCCCAATCACGATGTTCAGGCCGCTGTCCGGATTGGGAACCTCTACCCGGGAGCTTTCGAGATGGCACGAACTTATCAGAATCTGAAGCCGTTGAACGAAAAAAGAATGTTATCACTGGTTGATGATCAAAATGATGGTGGATAACCAGATTCCCGCACTTCTCGTTTGGGGAAAGTCCATGAATGCAGCAGTTCTACCCTACACGGCTGCCAAAAGGCCTACACAGACGCTTCCAGGAGATATACCATACTCCATTCGTACTATACAGTGCACACAACCATTACTTCTACCGTTCACAAAATATCAAGTCCCATTATGACTAATCGAAGAAATCATCATCTTCATCGTCATCTTCAGCCACTTGTTTCCTAGAAAACTAGATAATCAGTCAATTAGTATACTAGAACTTTATGTCGCGAAAAATTCAATAACTGCTTCACTTCTTTATAAGGAAGGACCAGAGATGGAGCTCAAATTTGAACATATACTCACCACTATTTTTGTTTCATTTTGCTTTTGCTGATCTCTTGCTATGCCATTCAAGATCTCCACGATATCGTCTTCACCTAATTTTCTTCTAACTTGTCCACTTTGCGCCAATCTGATGATATACTGCTCAACAGCTTTGGCTCTATCTGGTCTGACTAGGTTTACCCTCGATAGTCTGGCACGAGCCTCTGGTTCAAGTATTTGGTCCAATGCACTAGAAAGTGATTGGTTTTCCCTTAAACAAATTCCACGTTAGTAATCCATCACTATCTTTTAAACTATAATGGGAAGACTTACTGTTGTGATGATTCACTTTGACCACCACCTCCTTGTCCGGCATTTTTTTGGAGCTCTTGAAGACGAGCAGCTCTAATAGCATTCAAATCAGCGTCGTCCATTTCTGCGGCCTTTTCCTCTCTTTGGTGGTATAAAGATTTCAAGGAATTGATTAGTGAATACTTTTGACATCTTCTTCAGCGCTATACAAAATTTCTAGATCAATATCGTAAGTGGTGTTTGGGTGTACAATATGAGTATAGTCGTCGATTCTAAAACATACGCATTTCATTCATTAAAGCTTGGATCTATCTATAACCTTATCACTAATATCTTCTCAGCAGTGTATCAATTCAATATGAGCGATTACTATCAATACTTTGCCGGGCCATTGCTTCTTCTCTCAATCTTTGTAAAGCTGGTGAATGTGTATAAGCTTCTGTATCATAAATAACTGGATAATTCTTATCCCCAAATGGACATTCAATTTTGGCTTGTGCGAATATTTGCTCATCTTCTGCAAACTCGTTGTCAATATCGGCTGAATTCTCCTCTTCAATCGTGTTATAATTGTGAATCGAAGGTGAAATGTTTGTCGCCTGGTCTTCAGCTTCATTTTTAGAGTCAACAGTTAGGACAGAATTAGGATATAGACCCCGAATGGAAGCATGTGATGACGTGATGGAGTTGGCTCTATTCTTGGGTATCAATGGAGTTTTCAGATGCGGTGCAGAGCTTCCAACAGCGGTCCCGGTTTTGTTGTTAGGTAGCCAATACTTTTGTTTACCAGAATCTGTATATCTCAATCCTTCATTGAGCCTAGCCATTCTCGAGGTTGATGTTGGATGTGCAATCATTGCCTCAACTGAATCAAATTGTCTATAATCATATGTATCACCAAAAAATGTTAATTTGAAATCATGCACCAAATCACCAATGCCAAATGTATCTCTAATTGCAGCCCAAACTGTCAATCTTGCACAACCCGGTAAATGTCTAGCGTTAAACTCAGTATATGAGAATGAATGCCAATGACCTATGGCAAAACCAATCATTTCAATACATAGCAGCGCATTTTGTATTGCGAATCCTAATGTATTGTTTGAATCGGAGTTTTCATTCTTTAATATTCCAAACCAACTTAACAATCCTAACAGAACACCTTGCCAGTAACTTGCGAAAATGATAAGTTTGACGCAAAGAAACTTACCCCAAGGATTGAAAGGCCTCAAGTCACCATATAGGCATTTCCAAAATAAAGCTAGATCATATAACGATACAGAGACACTAACGTTATAGATGAAGTTAATAATGAAATAAGGGTTGAAATAGCTATTGGATTCTGAACCGTATAGTCCAAATGCCTCTGTAGCAGCAGTCAGAGCACATATCAATGGTTTCAACCAAACATATTGCAAGATTCCTCTCTTCATGGTGAGCAAAGTGAATGGATCAGATATATCCACAGCGGGTAGAACTAAGCTAAATGGCCAAGGTTGTTTGACTGGTAGTCTCCCTGAAGTCATCACCACTATTTTTCTTTCACCACCTAGCAAATGTGTTAGCAATGAAAAAAATGTATAAATAACAAAAGCTTCATAGATTTCCTTTATTGGTTCAACAAATTTCGAAATTGTAAACCATCTTAACGAAACGAAACATGTGATGGCAAACAGCGGCACAATCAGCTGAATTCTCACAATCAACCTCTGCACAAACGGCTTCCTATAGTTCTTCAGTTGCAGATGTATCCCCACGATGGATATTAAAATTGATATTAAGCTGCTTATACCACATATGTATATGATCCAACTATCGACATGAACACCGTTAGTATCGCATTCCGTTCAAAAATCAAGAATCTTTCCGTCAGTAGAACCACTGGTGTACATACAAGGGTAACAAGGGCTTTACCATTGCATTTAGTCTAGAGTCACAGAGGTCCCAAAAGACTTCCTTCCTCTCACGGATTGATATTCGAACTGTCTTTAATCAACAAAGCATTACTGCTAACTCTTTTGTTTTTGCTACAAGGTCATGTCCATAAGTTCCGGATGACACCAAAAATTCCGACCTGACTCCAAATCGCTACCAAGGTCTAAAGAGCCATCCTTTATGGCCCACCTTTGTTGAAAGGAGAGTCTTCGTCCCAAGGACTAGCTGATGAATATTCACATCAGACACATATATGCGCTCGTTTTGGGAAACGCTCACAATAATATGGCTAGTTAGCTTTGTCACTGCAAGCGGAGTAGCGTTAGTACAAGAAAGATCTGACACATAGATTAGATTGTAACAGATAACTAACACGCGTTTCAACTATAGCATTCATCTTACAATTGCTTCAAGGATATTCAGCTATTTACCCGATGAAATAAAAGTGTATCAAGACTACGTACTAGCTGGGGCTTTTTTCCCGGATGCATTCTATAACTGTGGGAATAATCCCAATGCCAGTGAGTTTGCTCATTGGCCCCCATATTTAGCCCAAGCTGTTGAATACTACCACCTCAAATTTCCAGACCTCACAAAACAGTCACAAACTGAAGACAGGCTGAAATTAAAGGCGTTTTTGTTTGGTGTGCTCACGCACCAGGTGGCCGATTCATCGTGGCATTCTATAAGGCTTGATCAAGGTCTTCTCAAAATGCTGGCAGTAATGGATTTTGGTGGTGATATTGAAAGTGCCCATTCATTCCTTGACACAGGAGGTGATTTCTTACACCTAGTAAAAGTCGAGGACTATAGCCTATACTCAATGGAATGGAATTACCCAAAACAAGATATCCTCGAGATATATCAAAAAGTCGGCATTAATATTCCAGACCCGACATTAAAGTATTGTATGGTGAGCGGACAAGCTGCACTGAGAACAGAAATTGCTCTTTCAAGTAAAGCTGGTGGTGCTTATGTGAGAAGATCACCATTATTAGACGACGTTTTAGAAAATTATTATCTTGGAGGTCTTGAAGAAATAACAACATCAATCATAAAATGCATACCCAATCTTGATGAATGGTTCAGAAATAGCACACACGCGTCAGACCCTTGGTCCCTTTGTGGAGCTATAGTCGAGGACTCCATAAAGGAGCGTTCGGAGCTCATAATACAAGACAGCCTTTTCCTTACGCCTCTGATTCCTTTAGCAAATTTTGGCTCATCGTTAGCCTTTGGAAAAAGAGTGTTGAACAACGAGCCCGCTGTGGTTGTTGGATCACCGAACGAAGAACAAACAGGATCTGTCTACGTTGTTGCTCTGCGTGACTTTGAGTCTATGGATACCAAAATAACAAACCTTCGCTTGGAAACTACTAGAGCACAATTTAAAACACCATCAAAATTTGGCTCCAATGTTCTCATTTACAATATACTAGGTCAAGAATTCATACTAGTCGCTGAACCAGGAAACTCAGCTATTCACCTCTTTTCTGGGAATACAAAGCTAATCTCGATAGCCGACTATCGATCCACCTCTCGTTATGGATCAAGCGGCAGGAAACAACAAGCTGTTTCACTTACTGTTTATGATCTTGATGGTCATGGAATACCGGACATTATTGTTAGCGCGCCTCATAGCGATGATTATGCTCCTCAAAGAGGCTTCATACAGATACTATCAGGGAAAATGCTTTCTTTCTTTCTGTTGAATTCCCAATACGGTGAAGTTATTGATATAAGAGCGCTTACGAGTCAAACAATATACCTCCCAAAGCTTTATAGAATGAGGAACGGTTATGAACAATTTGGTGCACATGTTGCTGTAACTGAGGATTACATTTTCACAAGTGCAAATGGTCTGGGTATTGTTTTTGCTCTTTCAAGATCAGGTGAAGTAAGACATACAGTCTTCTTGGACCGTGTGGATGGGCTACCAATTGAACGAATGTCTTCGGATGCTTCTCATAGGTTTGGCTCCAGATTTCTTGTTACTGGAAATTTCGATGGTATCAATTATCTCATAGTAAGTGCTCACGGATACACAGAAAGTAATTGTATTGGATGTGGTGCAATATTCATCTACAAGATAGTCCAGGGTGAAATCAAGTTTTCGACAAAGTTAACATTAGAAATCTCAACAAAGCATTCATTCTCCAAGTTTGGAACTGCGATCACTATCCAAGACGATACATTATACATTTCAGCACCTAGATATTTGAGTACAGGTGCAATATTCAGAATAAAATTGACTGAAGCTCTTCATTCAAGAACTGATCATAAGGTTGTGAAAAGCATTGTGTTCAACAATAAAGGAGATCAATATGTGGGATATGGGATGTCATTGGAGTCAACCACTGGGAAACTAATAGTGGGATGCCCTTACTATGGCTTCCAAAAAGATATCCAGAGCAACACAAAGCTTACTGGTGGGTTGATTCTATATGATTTCTGAACATCTTTTATTGTATAAGTTTATGTACATGGCGTGAATATACCAAATTCGTTTTCTTCGTTAAATGGAATGGTCAATTCTCCTTATTGTATCAAAGTGCTGACTCTATTCTTTTTGGCATCTTCTTTAGCCTTCTTCTTTTCTAGACGTAGCCTTTCCTTTTCTTTTCTTTCAGCTTTCTTCTTGTCCTTAGCACTCATCTCTTGTTCAACAGGCTTTACCTCTTCATTTCCCTCATCTTTAGATTTAGTGTCTTTCTTCTCTTCAGGTTTCTTTGGTAAAGGTTCGGAATTGATAGTGATACGGCTATTAACAGAACCTTTGACAACGATGTTTGCCTTTTCTGCAAAAATTGCCTTGACTTGTTCCAAGACTTGTTCTCTTCGTTTATGTTCTAGTGGATGTAGAGGGGAATCCTCGATGTAAACATCGTCATAACCATCATCAAGTTTTTCTTCTTTTTCTTCTGCACCTTCTTCAGTTTTGTCCTTTTGATGAAATATACTTCTTTTCAGTGTGCCTCTTTCACCTATCACAAGAAATATTTTATTACCTCTATTTAAATGATTGAGAATTTCATTAGTCTTTTGATTCTCCAAATCTTGTTGAGATATTTCCCATGACACTTTGACATTTTTCAAGTTTGCATCTTTTCTCTTACTCTCTCTGGTTCTACCAAACTTTGCTGTGATTTCTTTTGCCTTTTCATCAGAATGTTCTTGAAGTTTCGTACGTCTTTCGAAAAATTTCATCAATGCAAACTTATCACCGTTTGGTCTTTCCTGAATATCAACAATTCCCATCACTTTACCTTGGGGAACGATATCAAAGTATTTGTATAGTGTACAGTCATCAAGAGTACCGTCTTCTTTAACCATGGCAATTTCACCCTCTGGGTTTGTGTCGTATACGGTTTTGATAAGTTTGTTCATATACTCTTTCTCTAAATCAGTACCGTATTCCCAGGTAGGTAGTGCAATCTGCTGCGGCTCATTACGTCTCCAAGGAGTTCTACTCCTGGAGCCACTAGGCTGATCCTTAGTACCACCACTATTGCGATCAAATGAACCACGATTATAAGTTGAACGATCCTGAAATTGTGGTCTATTGAAAGAACGATCTTGAGGTGGTCGATTATCGAAACGATTATTTGGAGCACGATTGTTTGGTTTGAGCGGGCTGTTTCCTGCTTTATTACGATTGTCATTGATCAAGTCCTTCATCATATTTTTACGATTCAATAGTCTTTCATCACGACCTTCTGAAGCTTGAGCTCTCTTTTTTCTTGCCTCCTCCACTAATGTCTTGAATGCAGGTTCACCATTACCAGAAAATAGCCTCCGGCTAGCAGCTAATTGAGCATTAGTGCACCTCACTGATCCATGCACAATGTTCAAAGGGATCATTAGAAACTGGTTGCTTCTTAATCAGTAGTTCTGACGTGGGGTTGTACATCCAAGTCTAAGTGGTTAAAGATGTCAAACTTTTCATTTTTCACCAAAAGATTTCCGCTTCGGATCGAGCGAAAGATTCGGACTTCACAGACAAACTACAATATGAGCTTCAAGCATTATTAATGGTCAACAAAACTTTACAAAAACACTCTAAACATAAACGAAAACAAAGCTCATTGATCAAGGAAGAATCTCGAACCAATGTTAGGGAGTGCCGTTCCCTCGTATTGAGATGCGCCTCTAATAGCGCTAGCTTCCTTTCTTGATTCCAATAGCTCGACTTGCGTAATCATAGCTTTGATCAAAGCATCAGCAGCATCAACTTTCAAACTACCTTGGGAAACAAGTCTTTGGATCTCCTCAGCAACAGAAGATATAATTGCAAAATTGCTGATTTTTGAAACATCAAAGTCGGTGGTTGATTCTACTGAAGCAGATGGCAAGTATTCCTCAGCAACTACTGAACCATTGATAGCTTTTGCCAAATGATGGAAAGAAGTTTCAGGGAATGGTGCCTTTAAAGTGGCAGTGAAATTTTGATCTGTACTTCCAAATCCATGGTTACCTTTTGGTGATAGAGTATATGTCGAAGTACCATTTTGTACAGATTCAACTTCAAATACTTTTTCATCATCGATTCTGATAATATTCGAGTAGACATGTGTTATATTGGCATCGTATGTGATATCGTTTTTTAAAACGGGTTCACTAAATAGGTCAATAATCACAGGAAACACTTTAGTCTTTTCCAACTTGGCAACCACTTTATCATCAATGATGATTTCTGAGACGTAGTCGTTAGAGTTGACAGCAGTGAGAAATTGCCCATCCCCATAATCGGAATATGCTTGGAAATTTGAAAAGTGGGCTCCTGATTTGGTATGAAGCTTAACTGGAAGTTGTGTACCATTGAAGAAGTTATAAGTTAGATTACTTTGTACTTCTGCAGTATGTTTGGAAACAACGGTCTGGTATAAGTTACCTGGACCGGTACCAATATTGAACACTTGATATTTTGTTGAGTTATCGAAAAACTCAACCTCACCGAAACTTGATTCAATTTCTGGAGATTCCCAATGTAATAAATCCACAGCAGTAAGCCAATTCTGTGCAACTTTTCCACCATCTTCACCATTTGTGATTTCAATTTCCAATTTGGCGCCCGCTTTCCATAATATAGGTAGGAAAGTAGTTAGATCAATCTCCAAAGGCTTGATATCGAAAGCGTTGACACCAATGATTGGTTTCCATAATGGAGGTGCAATACCCCCGGAAAATATCACAGGCTCTGGTGCAGCGGAGCTGATCTTCACACCGTCCAAATAGACGTTGACAACACGAACAGGACCTTTACCCAGCAATGCATGACCATGGTGAGCAAATCTATCTTTATTTTGATCCAAGACGTTTGAGTACCAAAATTCTTCAGCTGCATTGCCTGATGTGTATAAATTCAGTCTCAAATTTGTTGTGTTTGATTCAATAATTGGAATTGTAAACTCTAACTTATCACTTGGATAATACAATAGTGGTGTTTTATGTGGTGATGGTTTGAAGATACTGGATATACGTTGAGCTGGTTGATTTGTGACTTGGAAATATGAAGATAGTTGAGCATGATCATTATTTTCTTCTTCTTTATAATATTTGACAGATAAAGTGATATTGAAGGCACCATCCAAGTTCCCTCGCAACAAATTATCCAATTGGAAAGTTAAATCCACAGTTTCTTTATAGAATAAAGACAAGTATTTGGAAACATCTTTACTTGATTCTGAAAATACCAAATCTCTACCAGGTTCAGCAGTCGATGTTCTCCACACAGGGATTTCGTCAATAAAGATATGGGCCAATCTATCATATTGTATCCCATCGACCCAAGTTTGTAGAGTGAGCACAACACGATTGAACTCTTCAGGTTTCAGTTCTGGAGTGAATGATGTTCTAGCAGGTACACCCCATGAATTACCAAAAGTGTGTGTCAATATTTTCTGTTCCAAAACAAGATTATCATAGATGATTGGGAGTTGAATTTCAAAAGTCTCTTTGTAGTCCTTGGAGAAGTTTGGTTCTATGTCTTCTAGGTCATAAAAATGACCAGCTTTTTCACCACATTCAAATAATTGAGAGTAAAGTAATGTTACAATACCTATAATGAATAATGGAACGGCAAATTTCGAGCTATAAAAACTTCTTCTATTGTCTATAATCTCGTCATTGTGTTCCTTGTTATGCACTGGGAGTTCAGCAACACCCATGACGACCTTCTGTTACCTTTTGAAATACTCAGTAAAGTCACAGACTGGTTCCAGTTCTTTCAACTTTTGCAAGGCATAAATAAACCCATTTCTATATTAAAAGCGATATCTCTATATATAGTCACGTGATGATATATACTGCTGCCCCTACCACGTATAATGTTAGCAGCTTCTGGTTGTTCTGCCATTTAAACGTGCGCCAACTCTTGGTCTTGTGGCCAGGTTGGTAACACGGTCCCACTAAAGTCTGTGTTTACCTGCCTACAAAAGGAGCTGTTTAGGCAGCTTAAATTGCGCAGGTGGGAAATTCGGTGGTTCGCTCTGTCCAACTAGGTAGACACTCCCTTCTGGGGGCGTTCTGCCTAATCTCTTGAGAGATTCCAGGCGTGGAAACGCTAGGGTGTTGCCATAAGAAATCAGACTGTCAAAGGTCATGGGAGGCTTCACGGGCAGTTGGTCCACCGACTATTAAGCGGTGGGCTGTTGAGTGCAATATACAGACTGTGGATTCCGTCCATAGAACCCGATACCGATTATTTTAGTGGGACTTCCTTTTTTACACGGTTCTTCCCTTTGTTGATGTTGATGCTTTGTCTATTGCTGGTTCAGTTTTCGCGCTTTTTTTTAAGTGTTGATGATTGGCACTATTCTTTTGAACTTCAGATCATTCAAGAACAGCGTCAATTGTTGAAGTAAACCCCCTGACGATGAAGTTGCCTAGTATCAGAAGAATTTTCCAGTCCTTCAGAACTGAAGAGGACGAAAAAGTTTACTCTAGAAAAGCTGTAGGTTTATTTGACTACGTTGATAAGGAATCTTGCTAACAGATTGATAGTTCTTCAACTTGCTAGGATTCTTAGGCTCATGTGTGTTATTCTCCTTCGTTGCCCAAAAGCTTGCCAAACAGCCGAGAGAACTAGCTAGATTTGCCAAGGCGGTAGCACTTACAAATGCAATCACGGGTTGAATGTTCTTGATAATCACGATTTATCAATTGACTTATAACTAAAAAAGGAACTGGCTCATATATTGATTGACAGACAATTGTTGTGTTGCCTGATGATATGACCATTCACAATTTGTGTACTTCGTTCACCAGTTGAGACATGTGCCATTCTTGCGGCATTATCAAAACCAAGCCACCACATAATTGTCCATACGATTGAATAAAGCTATTGTACCAGAACGAGAAACCATGGCTTTAAAAGCCATGTCACTCAATCTTCACCTACAGAAACAAATAAGGGCTCATAAGAAACTTAGCTTAAGAGCTTAAAAAAACATTTGTTTAACTAAAATAACATGCATTCCGTATATCCAAGAAATTAAGCCCATAAATTTATGTACAATAAGAATGACGAAATCGTCATAATTGGGACGTCTAAGGTTCAACATTTTATTTAAGTTTCCTGACGAGCTTTTCTTAACCACTACTTAATTGAATACAGTGCTGGTAATCGATTTGATTGAACCACAAAAGTATATCCGAATAGCTCTTAAACGTGTCAATCTTGGTTTGTTATTATTGTTGGCTTTATGAATTCGTTATCAAATAAGGGGGAAAAAAACTGACGAAGGGAAAAAATAATGAAGTGTTGTAGTCAATGAGTTCATTAATGTAGTTTTATTTAAATTGTAATATATTGGTGATGATTGTTTGACAATTGCAATATGTAATGTGGTATGTGCATGATACGTGATGTGTTTGTTGGTTCATTAATATCTTAATTGAATAAGAAATGCTTGGCCATTTCATAGGCTGTCCATGAAATAGCAGTTGATGGGACATTAGAGATGATTCTTGGTTTCAAACCTCTCCAGAATCCACCCCAACCATTGATTTGATAGATGGTTCTAGCGGCTTTCATTAAAGTGTTTGAATTTCTAACATCTGGGTTTTTAGATTCACCTCTAATTTGTAATAAAGTTTTGATACAATCTAATGGGGTTGTTAATGCAGATGCAGTAGCACCAGATAACCCACCACAGAAACTATGAATTATTGGATCATAGTTATTTCCAGGATTTAATAATTTTGTTGAACTTTCATAAATCATGAAATTTAATGCAGCAAATGGTATATTCATACTAATTGTAGTTGGATATGAATAATAAAAACTTTTGAAACCTTCGGTTCGATACATTAGTTGGGCTAATTGAGACATTGAATGTTTTGAAGATCCCAATTGCATTCTTTGCTTTAATGTGTCAAATGGATTCATCAAGGCATCTGCAGCAATAGTGGCACAACTACCAGCAAATGCAGTTTTCATCGGATGTATTTCACCTTGTTGGCCTTCAGTGATCAAATTTTTCTTAACATATTCATAAGTTGCAAAATAAACAGCATGAGCAGGTCCAGCACCTAAAACCATGGAATTGATACCTCTCCATAAGGCTAAGGATCCCTCGGTAGAACTGATTCTCGTTATGGCGTTCAAAACACCAGAATAAACGGTTTGTGTGTTCATAGACTGCATTCTAGTCTTGATGGCATCAACTGGGAACATGATTGAATGCTCCATTATCCCAGCGAAAGCACCAGCAGCAAGTTGAGCTCCTAAAGTTGCAGATTCCGGAAGTGCTTCATAGTCAACCTCTACGGAGTTATCATGATTGTGTATGGAGAAGCCCACTTGAGCTTGCTGTTGTTGTTGTTGTAATGAAGATGAGTTTGACTCTTGTGAAGGAGGAGTTGGTGGCGGCATTTGAAAAATTTGTGCTTCTTTTGATAAAGGCATTTAAAATAGATCTGGGTATTATTTGACTGAATTTGATGAGGGAGAGCAAGACTTTGTGAGGATAAACAGCAGCAGTAGCAGTAGCAATCAATCAGTCAGTCAGTCCGTAGCTTTTTGGTTTGGAACGATATGGATTGAGGTGTTTACTCAAGGGGATGATAGTAACACTTGGTAGTGTAAACAATGAATCTAAAGATGCTAAAATGTCAGTTCTTAATGTCTTTATAGCGATGCTTCGCACTTTTTTTTTCGTACAATAAATTTTTTGGCAAACTTTTTCTTTTTCGCACTGGGCTCCGGAGAAGAAGCGAATTAGGAACTGAGATGATACTGCTGGGTGTAAATTATAGGCTTGAAATTAAAAGTAAACAGTCAGACACCGTATGAGTCAGCCGGAGCGAGTGTGCTGATAAGCCCAAGCTGACCACTGGCGCTGACCATTGGGCCCACTACCAGGGTGTTCTGCCGACTCGTGACAGGAAGTCACCCACGGCAGGTTAATTGGCTCTCTGCATTATCGAAACAATCTGTACAATAGATCAAACGATTAAAAGGTATATATATTTACGAAAAGTCCACACCCTTGTGCTCTGGAACTAGTGAAATCACTTTCCCAGTCTTGATAACATTGGTTACATTCTTCACAACAAACTCTTCCATGCATTTGATGGTCTCCACGGTATGTGTACCCATGTGTGGTAAAGCCAAAACATTTGGCAAATTGATCAATTCTTCATTAACGTTTGGCTCGTTTTCCATAACGTCCAACCCGGCAGATCTGACTGTACCGTTAGTTAAATACTTGATGAATGCCTTTTCATCAATAACACCACCACGGGCAGTGTTGACAACAACAACGCCCTTCTTCATCTTAGAGAACACTTCTTCGTTAAAGAAATGTTTTGTGTGAGGATTCAATGGGATGTTGATGGAGATTATATCTGAGATTTTGAGTAATTCATCAAGTGATACGTATTCTGCTCCATTTTCTTGATCCTCTGGTAATCTATTTCTATTATAGTAAACATATCTTTCAAATCCAAATGGTTTCAATCTTTGAAGAATGGTACGTCCAATCCCTCCAAGACCAACAATACCCACTGTTTTACCCGCTGGATCATGTGCAACTTCAGCCCCAGCAGCGGCGGCATATTTAGGCATATCACCAGCTAGTAATCTATGATGACCATTACTGAAATTTCTTAGAGCTCCTAACAATAAGAAAACATGGGTATCAGCAGTGGCATTGTCCACTTTTTCTGGAACGTTTGATAACTGGATCTTTCTAGCAGCTAAATCTGGCGCTGAAACTTGATCATAACCAGCACCGTTATGACAAACTGAAATGACTGATTTTGGTAAATGTTGAATCAATTCTTTGTCAAACAATCCGGTTTGTTCAACAGAAGTGAATGTTCTAGTGATGTATTGAACATTGGAATATTTCCCTTTTAAATCTTGGATGAATTGTTCACGATTTGGTGAGTCTGCAACAACAACAGTGGCAATCTTTTCTAGTTCTTTCCAAGCTTCCTGAGCGTACTTGACTGACCCCAGTCTTAAGACAATTGGTTTACTCATCTTTGTAGTTATAGTGGCTCTAGATGCAATCTCTGTGCTCTAGTGACAGATGTGATCTCAATTGAGGGTATCGTACAATATATCAATCCCGCTACAGCTTGAAACCAAAGGCTCAATCTTGGGCTTGACCCTCAAATCATCGTTACCGCTATCACGTCCGGTTTTTCTGAACGGGGCAAGCACGCCGGCTCAGCTTTGACTCTGGCACACAAACCCCGTGGGAGAACTAGACTCTGCTCTAATCTCTACGATAACGTATGGGGGCATCAACGATTTATAAATGTATAGTGTATAGAATGTAGTAGAGATAGGTACGGATTGCCTTATTAGTTGTGCTCAGAATTGATGTAGACAGTCTTAGCATTAGCTTTGAATCCGTTGAACGGTGATGCTGCTGCTGAGGTATAAGCTCCCAAATTCGGGAAATATAACCAATCTCCAACAGCGACGTCATGAGAAAGATATGTATCCTTGTTGATACAATCCAACCCATCACAAGTAGGCCCCCAGATAGAAGCATTGAATCTGTTGTTCTTATACTGGTTGGCCTCTCCGTATAAGAATTCACCACGGTGTGCCAAAACATGAGCCTCTGGTTGTTGATGATCAAACAAGATGCAGTTCATATTACCATAGACACCGTCATTTACGTAGATCATTGTTGGAGCTTGATTATCGTCTGAGTCGGAGACACGACCTCTTCTAGCCATCACATGTGCTGCCAAAGTAAAGGCATTAGCAACGAAATAGCGACCAGGTTCTGCAATAACATCGACACCATACTCGATTGGGAATTGATCATCCAAGGCGAGACTTAGGGTTCTTGAAGCAGTGCTAAACGATTCATAAGAGAACCCACCACCGACATCCAACACATTCATGTTGAATCCCATGGATCTCCCAGTTTGGAAAACATTTTTAGCGTCACGAACAGCTTTAATTAATGAGTCGTTATCACTTGCACCGGAGCCAACATGGAATGAAACACCAGCGATATTCAACCCCAAATCCTTAGCCAAATTCAAAAGATTGGAAACATCCGACAATGGGGCACCATATTTGGTACTCAGTCTGCATTGAGCACTTTCGTCATCTGTGATGATTCTTAACAACAACTTACAGCTTGGGTGGAAATTTTTGATTTTGTGAAGCTCATCAGCGTTATCAAAAGTTGTCATTTGAACGTTTTGTTTGTTGGCAAATCTCAAGAATGAACTAACTTTACATGGATGGGCATAAACAATTCTTGAAGGGTCGATACCCAATGATAGAACTAGTTCAATCTCCCCCTTAGAGGCACAATCGAAATTGGCACCCAATTTGGCCAATAATTTCAAAACTTCTGGATTTGGGTTACATTTGACAGCATAGTACGGGTGGACCCTTGGTAATGATTGTTTCCAGATCTTGGCCAATCTTTCAATCTTGCCCAAATCACAGACGAAGAAAGAATCTTCAGCACCAGCATCACAAGTCTCGTGATTGATATTGGAGATTTCCCCCAAAAGGGCATCCGCAACTAATTGTTCAGATAATGGGGTATTCAACGAGACAGTGGTTGATGGTGCAACATAGTCTTTCAATAATTGAAAATCGACATTTCTTTCTCTAGAAACCTCAGACAATAAACTGACTGGAAGTTCTTCAACAATACCCGACTGGGCATTGAATGTAGTTGTAGCGGTGGTAGTTGACATCTTTGGAGAGTTAAGAGCCAATTCTGGTTTTGTAGGGGTTGGAACTGTGTATATCTGGGGACAAACACAGTATAGCGTTGTGACTTTCAAGCGGCAGCTCTCGTAGTGATATTGTTTGGGAAAAGAGGAAGCCTGGTGTAGTGTCGAATTGTGAAAGTTGAATATAATACTAGTATAATCCTGTGAATCTAGGAGATTATACTGTACTATATTTGTAGTTCTTTATCAACCAAAATTATTTGAACAAATTCGGTCTATGGAAGCAAAAAGCAATGGTAGCAATGAACTTCTAAGTTGTTGTGCAAGGATTGTGCCTTGAGTAACTATGAAAAGCGATTTAAAGAGAAGCTTTGTCTGTGACCTGGTAACCTCCAAATGCTTTTGACAGCGTTGAGGTTCTTTGTATTAAAACTTGAGACAAATGAATTTTTCACGTTGATGAGTTGCGAGTACTGCGCGGACCAGGACTTTTCAGTAATTTCCAAACTTCAAATATGTAAACAATCCTCAACTTTTCGACTTTCGACGCCCACAACGAGAAAGTTGATGTTGATGGGGTTTCTGGTGTTGAAAACATTGATGTCAGTATACGAAGTGAAGCCAGCACATAGGAAGACCACGTCGTTCACAGGCTTTGGAAACGGTACAATCTTTGTTGATGAATTTATTATGTTATTAAACTGAAAGTAAACAAACTATTATACAATCGATATTATACCCCAAAAATTGTTCCCCTTGTTAGACAAATGTCTCCAAATACAGTATAAAATAAACCAATCCTATTACTTATGAAAAAGCGCCAGTGGGATAATGACGAAGCTCATTTTGAAGGTCTTTCCTTAACTTCAACCTCACTAGCACAATGCAAACACTTATAACCCAAATGTGATGAACCATCCCCATTGGCAATTTCAACTTTACCCCTACTCTTCATAGCTGTCCACTCACCTTTAGCTGGGATTCTACCACATGATGAATCCATACATCTTGCACCGGTCTTTTTGTATCTTAACCCACAAGAATTACAAAGTTGACCTGCACTTGTTGACCAACTTGGTCTCCAACATGGGGATTGATCAGATCCACATGAGATACATTTTCTTTTGTGCTGGTTATGATGATGAATGGTATACGTATGGTTTGGACCTTTATGATTTTGTGTGTGGATGAAATTATTGGTTTCAATAACAATATCTCTTGCTGCTTGATAATTGTGATGAACACCATGTGAATGGGTATGAGTTGGTCTTGAAGTGTGTGTTTGGGATTGTGTTTGCGGTGGCGGTGAAGAAGTAGTAACTTTGGTATATCTGAATTGGTCTTGGTATTTATTCAATGGTTTAGCTCCAGGTGTGATTGGTGGTAATGCAATATGTTGTGATGGAGTGGTGGATGATGCAGATGGAGAAGTTGGTGTATGGTCGGCTGAGCTATATGTGTAATTTGATTCATATGGGAAGCTAACATTAGTGTTGAGTTGTGAAGGTAATGCAATTGGTGATGAATTCGTGTAACCAGTCAATTCATTTCTATGATGACTTTGTGCTGGAGTTTGTTGATATTCATCATCTGAATGGTCACTATAAAATCTTTTAGTGTACACCGGTTGTGGTCTTTTCCTAGAGACCATCTTCTTGCTTATCTTGGAAGTGAAGGTTGGTCTTCTGTGTCTATGTTCTCTATCTAATTGTTCTTTCAATTCTGTCAACAAGATAGCGTCGTTTAATAGATCAAAACCTGGCTTGTCAAAACGTAACAAGTTTTTCAAATTGCTAAACTTCTCTGGGAAGTTCTTTTCAATCCAAAGTTCCAAATTCAACCTCCAATCATCATCGTTGATACAAGTATCTGGGTAGTCTAAAGAATGACGAGAGATCCCACCGTATCGAGTATTTTGCTTTAGATATGCAAATTCTTGATTTAAAATTGCTGGTAGTAGTGTTGTTTGTTTTGGTTGATCTTTTGATTTGTTTGAAGTCAACCCCGGGTCTGCTAAAGTTAGTGGTGAAGTTTTTGGAGTGACAAGGACATTTTTTTGTGATGATGATGAAGATGATGACCCTGTTGGAAAGGACAAGGCTGGCAACGGTTTCAGTGGAGCAGAGCCATTATATGAAGATGGAGGGGTTGGTGAGACAGATCTTCTTGTGAACACAGTGGCTAATGGTGGTGATGGTGGAGCAGTTCTTGCCCTTTTACTTTCTTCCAAAGGTTCAAGATCTTCAAGATATCTTTTTCTTTTTAAAGTTGAATCATTGTTATGAACTAATGGATGTAATAAGTTGGATGATGACATATTATTCATACGGGCGGAAACAATACTCATAGTTTATGATTAAAAGCGTTCAAGCGAATGTGGTGTTTTGATCTAACTTTTTACTCTTTCTTTGTTCAAAAAGGGATGAAGAGTTTATGATTTGAGAACGAAGTGATTAATCAACGACTGCAGTTGAGGTTTGATCCTATCAATATCAGTGGTGTTGATGAATGAAGTTGTGACTAAATAGCTTAACAACGATTGAAGAACAAATTCTTTGTTGATTGAGTTTGATGTGATATTGTACTTGACTTTTTCAAATGTTATTGTGCAACCACAGTAACGAGCAAATCAAATCTTAAGATTTAGCACAAGTAAGGATGTGGGATGAAAAAGTGTTGATCTTTCTCAAGTTTTGAACAGTTGTTGAATTTGCAAAGGTTTGAACCTTGCTTGTTGGATGGATGGTAAATATGGATTCTTAGAATTGGCTTGTATGAAGGTTCTGAACTGCGTTAACTGGAGTTAATTCGGATCAGATCAAGATTTCTATATTCAGAGGAATTAGATATTTCTTTATTTTTTTTGCTTAATTCGTGGATGTTGAGTAAAAATCACCTGAACAACCTGAACTTTGATAAATTTGAAAGGGGATTAATGTGAGCCCGAAGAGGAAATTAGATTTTATGCAAATGGAAATTCTGCGAAAAAGTTGAAAAACGAATGGAATTCAAGTCTGGTTAGATAGTACGTCTTAAAAATGAACGAATGACTTGAGAGCAGATGTAATTTAGTGAATGAATGAGAGTCGGACTTGAAATGAATGACTAGTGACAAAAATTTATTCACTTGGTTGAGTATTGTTGTTCTATGTTTGGATCAAGAAAGAGAGCAAAAGAGTTCTTAGTATTGAAATCTGGAAGGAAAAACAGGCATCTCAAGAGACTATATAGGATCTTGCTCAATGAGGGTGGCAAGTTGTACCTTTTGGGAAGAAGCCAGATCAGAATATTGCAAGCACATAACTGATCTGATGGCACTACATGACATATCGCCTTCACATTATTTACTTTGCTCAAAGGATCAGAGTGATTTCCTAGAAAAGGGCAAGTAGAGGGCTGGTGTATTACTGAAATGGCCCTTTTTCGATCCAGATCAAGCTACTTTTTTACTTGCACAGGGGCATGTACTCATAATTTTCCCTGGGGTTGAGTAATTAAATTTTTTGTGCTGGCTCTGAGCAAAATTTATTCGAAACTTCCTTGCAGATTTCGCGATTTCCCGATTTGGCATAATTACCACTCCTCTTTGGGACACAGCTGCATGCAACTCCGAAAAGGGAAGACTGCCCGATCTGGACATAATCAGATCCTGCGAAATTTTGGGAAATTATTACAAGCGACAGATTAGTTACGCGCGTAGTCTAAGGATCAATTCAAGATGTAAATTTGTACTGAAAATGATGGGACGATCTGTGCCAACCAACACTATTACCAGCTGTCTGAAATATATGGAGAACAAGCGAGACAAGACAATTCCAAAGCAATGAAAGTCTCTGCGATTAGCTGGTTGTTAAATCTTTATCTTTTTATTGGGGCTTATCAGAGAGAGCTGTGAGCAGTTATCGACCATACCGTTCTTTTCTAAAATCATCCATTCTAATTACATAACAGAATCTTGAGACTAACTATAAATAGACAGACAAAGAATATACCAGCTTTCTTGCTTGAGTGGTTCTTTGATCTTCCAAGCGGTGAAGTGAATGTAGGATGATTAGCATTCTCAGAATCGATTACATGTCTTGTATCATTCTTAGATTGGTCTGATCTATTACCACTAGAGGAAGGGAACCTCAAATACTAATTTTACGTTACTTTTGGCTTATGGTATCCTCAAGCTTCCCAAAAGAATACCTTCTTCAGATTCACAAACAAAAGCTCCATAGTGAGTAAAGTATTAGAGGAGTTTTGATCGGAGTCATATTGAATGGTGTATCGTTTGCTCTGGATATTATATTCGTATCTTTCGAAACTTTGTCTGGTATGAAATATTATAGCTAGATTCCTACGCATTGTTAGTATAGAACATCACAACTTTTTAAAGTATACCAGCGTGTTGAAACTTGAATTAAGCGCTACCTGGATGGATTTAGTTCAGTTTATCATAAACTGTTTATCTCCTTTTTCAAACATAGTCTCCAAGTTTGATGAATTCATCACTCAATGAGCTATTATATGTTTGATCTTGGCTAGTATTCCGTTTATATGATACGATATATTCGGTTTATCACTTATACCCCACCCGATCTTGTCATACAAACAACCATTTCAAGTAAAGAATTATTGAATGGCTCTAATGAAGTCTATACGTGAACAGCATCAGTTGTAAGCCCATGATCCAGTATTTTAAGGTCCATGACCTCTGCCGGCAACAATGTTGAACATGACGTAGTGGATAATTGAGGATGAGAAGCTTCACCAATATTTGTCATTGAACTGCAAAGAATAAGTATGTTCACAGAGCCTTAACTTCGTAAGACTGACCATGTTTGTGATGGTGACCACGGCTCGGTCCACGAACTTCACTTATTAAATCTCTTATGCTCATAATGAACAGTGCGTTGTCAGCGGTTGAGCACTGTCGATCACAAATAATAATGTGGCATAATTTTGTCATATAGTAATGCTTCAACATATAGAGAAGACAGGGAATGGTTTACCTACCTAACAGGAGTTGAGCGAAGACCATTGACAACCGAAACTCTTGATGATATTATTGGTATGAACGTGCTTGAAGCTCTTGATGCTTGAAGCGTGAAGTATAATATGTATATAAGCTCAATGGCTCCCTTTCTTTCTTGGTATCTTAGATGATTCCATCTCATTATCAACAATACATTCAGTTTATCAATTCAATGAAAATCTTTGCTGTCTTCCCAATACTTCTTAGATCTCTCATTCCAATTTTATCAATCATTACTACAATATTAAGCGCTCTAACTTTAGCCGGCACGACGAGCAGCACTCAATTCAGTAAAGACATCTATGCCATCAAAATTGATTTCAGGAATGTCTCTTTCAGAAACTTCATTCAGCCTACTGAATATTTCTGGAACATAAGTGATCATTTATCTGTGATGGATTCGGGTCTTAGTGACATTTATACTTTTGGATTCAGAGGTTATTGTAAAGGTTATATGTTTGAAGATGTTTATAAGACAACATATTGCTCTGGAATACAATCAATGGACACTTTGAACCCTTCCAAAGTGTTTTATCAGGATTTGTACAATGCTAAATCGAATCCTTTAAATGAAAATAAAACTTATACTTTGGAATATTCAAGTTATGTTCCTAATGTTGAAGGCACTTATTACAAAAGAAGTCTCAAAGTCAGCTATTACGGAATATTGATTGGTTGTATTTTTGCTGGGATTGCAAGTATCATATTTGTCATAAGAGTTGTTGATCTTTGGTATGTTCAAGGACCACTAATACAATTCATTGGAAGGATCGTTTCCTTCGTCTCTTTGATTGCATTTTTAGCAAGTGGTGGTGTTGCGACTAAATTATTTGCAGATACAAGGCTTGGTTTCAAGAGAGGTTCTTGTACATATAAAATTCTGGGAACATGGGGGAATTCAAAACTTTGGTTATTTTTGTGGTTTGCAATCAGTTTCCAGGTGTTGCTGCTCTCATTATGCATTACTTATGCTGGTTGTCTTGATCCAAATGTTGATAGAAGAATAGCAGCATTGGATGAGTTGGATAATGAAAGGAAACGAAAGGCTCAAGAGAAAGAGATGAAGGAGGCTGGTGGGAATCAGAATTTAAAGAGTCCGCTCTTCACTAGTAACGAGAAGCAATCATCTGATTTTTTGAGTGGTAATAAGACAAGAAATAGTACTAATAATGGAAAAGCTAGGGGAAAGGCCTACTCTGTATTGACTACATTATTTTTGAAAAAACCAACGAAAGCAGGTTTAATTCAATACAACGTCAACAGGTAAGTCTTTGGATCACTTCGGATTCCCTTTTGATTGGTGATGGAAGAAATTCAAAAAATTAAATACTTTTGCCATTAATAAAACTATAGCTTTCAGATGTAAACCATCTCGTAAACCAAATTTCGGTCTCTGTATCTGAGATTGGGGCATATTTAAGAAATGAACGTGAGGTTTTGTTTCACTTAAGTAGGTCTCCCACTGCGTCTTCAAACCTCTATCGAAGCCACCGATACAATTATCACAGGGTCCATGTGCTCAAACCTCGGAACAATAGGTATTAAGCCTCTGGGCATGGATAATTCAGTTGTGTGGAGCCGGCTTGGAGCGATCCTCAGTGTGTGGCCAGCGCAAGATTTAGAGCCATCGGCCTGGGATCCCAAAACGTCTAGGCGGAACCCCAGACAGAAGCCTTGCCTAGAGTTCTGATTCCGCAGGGGTTTTCTCCAGAACTCCAGACGGCGCTGCATCAACAATCAGATTCTCAACATCGTATTTATTAATGGGATTTCCTGTTCAAAGTGCAAAATTTGTCTTTCAACTTTACAATAAGGACAGCACATATACAAACCTCTTAGAAGGGGGAGCGAAAGCTGGCCACATAACAGATGAAAGGTCTCTCTATTAAACGCTGTGGGATCAAAATCACACCTCTTAAGGTCTTGGGGGCACTACTACCCATTGTTTCATTGATACTAGCAATTTTTACAGTCATAGGGTCAACTTCAACTTCAGCTGCTGCATCAGAGATATACCAGATCAAGCTAGACTTCACAAATGTAAACTTTACAAGTCTTTTACCAGTGGATAGGTTCGCCTCTATCAGAGAGAATCTAACCCTAGAGGATGCTGGGCTTAGTCAAATATATACCATAGGTGCGAAAAGTTATTGCAGAGGTCATTTAAATGATGATGGGAAAGCTCGTTTTGATTCTTGTGTTACAAATTTTGTCCCAGAACCTATCACTATGTTGCTTCATGATATGAAAAGGTATGGCATTCCAGCTGTCAAGAAGCTGGGTTGGGGGTCTATTTATTTCCCATCTGAAATGCCAGACTTCACCGAGGGAGCTGATCATGATAACGTCAAGGCTCTCTACTATTTACTCGTTGTTGGTATTGCTATGAATGGTGTTGCAATATTGTTTTTCCTAACTGCAGTCACAGTGCCTATACAAGCTCCGTTCTTTGGGATTGGTATCTTCTTCCACTGTGTGGCATTGATATGTTATCTTGTCGCTGCTATTTGCTCCACTGGGGTATTTGCAAGAACGAAAAGCGGTATCAACAGTGATTATAAAAACTTTGGTATCAAGGCTACCCTTGGTAATGCTAGATTCCATATCATGATCTGGATCGCAACTGGATTACTGATCCTGATGTTGATTCTTTATATCACAAGTCTTTGTGGTGGGTTTAGAAAAAGACAAAAAGAGTTCACAACTGTTAAGGTGCATGATCTGGAAAAGAGTAACTTCACAGCTGTTCATGAAACTGATAAACAATCAAACAATGATGAAATGGAGAATAAGATGAAAGAATTGTATGAAAAACTTCATTCTTATCAATTGGAGCAAGAAAAATCATGGGATGAAGATTCAGCAAATCAACAAACCGAAAAATCGCTATTCACTGAGAAGACCCCTTTGGATACAGACACTCAAGAATTCAGCGTCCTAGGTGGCGGGTCTGGTTATCCGGAGAGATCTAAACTAGGTGATCACTCACCAAGCCATACAACAGATAATAAACCACAGGAACATCATGTTGAGTCCAATGGGGACTTTTTGAACCAGCATGGTACAACAAGCAGGGGAAAGAGTGACTTAATACGGTATAATGTAAACGATTGATAATGATAATCTTTCTCGCTGTTGACTTTTTATGATATGTTTGACGATGTTGTTTCGCTCATTGGTGAGTTTTAGCTTTGTTTTTGTATTACCATGGCTTTAATGAGTATATAATTAATAATGAAATCACGATAAATATGTTATACAATTTGGTTGAAAGTAGCTTGTAATTTCCCTAGTATATCAACATGAATAAATTTGACTATTGGCCGATAGTGGATTGGTATGTATTAGTACCAATACTAACAACAAGCTTCATATGAAGTCACGGGTAATCAGCTGTAGATTGAGCACGAGCCCAACCCAAGAAGAGTATGTTATTGCCTCATCCCAGATGTATACACCATATAAGAACAGATAGTCCTACCAATCACCATTTCAGCTGAATTTCAGTTGTCACATATCCCGACCGTTAGTGGTAATTCCCGAAGTACAATTACCTGCATGCGAATCTGAAATCTCAGACCACAAAACAGAAGTGAACCATGAACCAGTACGTATAACAAAAGAGTTGAAGAGTGAATAAATAATGTATCTGTGTATGTGTCAAAGCTAGATAATGTCACTTTGCTCAGTTTACTGTGCTATTACGTGAAATGTTTTTCTAGGTTGTTTTTTGGCTCTGGGGGGCTTTGCTATTCGTGTTGTACAATAAAATGCATGATGATCAAAACGCACCAGTTTCACATTTTAGCGAAGTTTGCGAATTTACAAAAAGTAAGCTCATCTCTTCAATCTATAAGAAGCTGATTGAATCCAAACTACCAAACTTCCGAGTTTTGAAATCACTACAAGTGATAGCTATCGCTTTCAAAATATGGGGTTGTTCAAATCATTCTCAAGCAGGGGAAGCTTTTTCAGAAAGGATCAAGAGATTCCAAGATTGTCTCATGAGGAACAACATCAACAACAACTGGCTCTCCAAAAGGAGTCACAACTTCATCAAGACTCAAGTTCAAATCATGACGAGTACGACATTGAATTCATAAGAGTCACTGCTGAAAACCAACGTTACTATTCCGTTACCTCTTATGCTCCAAGCATTAGTGGATTGAGGGGTAGATCAGATATAATACCGATAGGAACAATAGTAGGACGCAGAAGAGTGAAGAAGAAGACTAGTTCTTTGAGTCAGAAAGATCTAGACTCTGTGGCTCCTTCATATCAAGCCGCTAAGAAAGATACATTAGTCGAATCCTCTGATGGTAAGTGCCATAACTCACTTCCTACATATGATATGGTTTGTGAACAACAGACTTGAAAAGGTCATCAGCTAATAGCATTTCAAACAAATATCATGAACAAATAACAGCAAAGCACCAAAGGGGTGCCTGTCATCAGCGAACAAAAGCATATCTTTTAAGTTAACATCGAATGTCGAATCATTCATTAATAAGGTTCAGACTAATCTGTTCCGAATATTTATCAATCATACAGAGTTACACTTCACGAATTTTTACGAACTCACTAACGTCATATCATATACCAATTTGCATAATAAAGTCATATCTCCACAGCAATTTTTGTAAACTGAAATCATGTAAAAATCTCTATAATTGAAAGAGTTCTACTCAAGCCTAATATTCTACATAGTATATATCCGTTACGCGGCACATTGTTGTGGGACAAACCAGAAAATGCTGAAAGTGATGAAGATTTCTGGATTTCTATATACAAAAGATTTAAAAGATCCGGAATCAAGATCTTACATGTATAACATTTGTATTGGTACCTGGGAATATAATCATGGTTGATCAAGGAACACAGCTAGAGAGCTACGTCAAAGAGCTTTTCCAATCCTTAGACAAACAATTTCAACCACAACTAAACATCGATTCATATAAAGCACAATTCTTACCACAACTAAAACAACAATCACCAGTGATACTAAACGGGAACCCAATCGGTGGTAAACTAGCATTTCAGGAAACATGGCTAAAATATCCAACCACTCAACATAACATCACATCATTAGACTTCCATTCAATCCCAGGAACTGGAACACTTATAATAAATCTTTCTGGGAAAGTTAGATTTGATGAAACTGGTAAAACAAAACTAGGTGAAACATCTGATTTGGATGGGAGTCAACCATCGCTTGGAGCTAGGGCAGCTTGGGGGTCTTGGCTAGGATTTAATGCTAACTTGATATTGGATGAAGCTGCTTTACAAAATCCAAATAGTGAGGTCATAAATTCATTAAATTGGAAAGTTATTTATACTCCTGATGATTCACTTGTTACGATATGAAAGAAGTTGAATTTAAAAGTTATCAGTTTGATTATAATTGAAAAGTTAGACTACAATTGATATTTTGATAAATATAAGCATATTAGCATAAAATCTATTTAAAAGCAGAAAAAAAAAGAAGCGAACGTGATGACCATTATAAATCTCTGTATATAATATGATTCATGATTTTGTATTGTATGTTTTGATCAAGGTTGAGCTTCAGACAACCTGTCTTTCTTCGTAGCCCATGAATGGTTCTTTTTCAACTGGTGGAGGAGGAGCAGCTTTCGATTTCTTAGCCCTGACTCTACCACAACAAATGGCAAAGACGTTGAAAATAACAGTCAACAATGCTAGGACACAAGCAGCCCAAATCAGCCCGTAATAACGATGATTTTGTAGAGTAGCATCCCATCCATAGTCATCATAAGATTTATTGAATTGTTTCACAACAGTATTGAAAGTAGCAGTGGAGACGGCAGCGGCAAGGATATATGCTATAAATGCAATGATGGCAAACACACTGGCAATGAATGAAACGATATGAGAGCAAAATGAGAAAATTGTAAACACAAACACCAAAAACGAAGCAACAATACCAATACAAGTTGTTATGAAGATCAATTTTGAAGCAATTTTCAACTTGTGTCTTGAATTCTCAACATCAAAAGGTAATGTTAAATCATCTGAAGTGATTGAAATCTTATCATCAGTTAAATCAGAAACAAATAATTCCACAGGATCAAAAATATACATTGATTGTGGATCTGAGCAATATGTCACTTTGTATTCCCCATCATCGTTATCACCTTTACAATACCCCCATTGACCAATTGAATATATATCACTCAATCCCAACTCTGTAGCAGATACAGAGATATCAGTCAATGAGCTGAATATCCCCAGTATGGTATTTGATGCAATCAATTTCGATACATCTAGTTCTGTAATGTTCAATCTAACCTCATAGATTTGATTCACTGGTGTTTTGTTTTTCGTTCCACCAGCACAAGCTAAAGCACCAAGAACTAAGGCACCTAGTGAAAAGAGTAGCGGTACTATCACCACAAAGATTCTCCAACACGAGACCATTTTCTGAGTTATATGTGTATTATGTGCGTGAGTTATGGTTTGTATTGAGTGGATGAGTTTTGTTTTTTGTAGTTTGCTGAAAACTTTGTGATGTGCTTGTCTTGTTGTCAATCACCAGAAGAACACTTGAAAAATCATGAATCCAGATCAGATCAAAACAATGCGAACCACTGGATATAAATACCCTGGATCAGTTACTATATAACGTGCATCGGATCAACAACCACTCAATTTCATTTAGATCGCATACTTCCCTGGATTCTCAATTTATTTAATGCTTGGTGTTTGAACCTTGAACTTGATGCTTTAATCAGATCAGCTTCTAATTTTAGAGAACCAGCCTCCGGATTATGTAAGAAGTATAGAGAATTTACAGGAAACAAGGATCAAAACAAGAAGATGTTGGCAATGAAGTCGTACTATACAAAGGTTATTACTGGGCAGTATCCCAAAGACGTTGTGCCTTGGCTTGTTAGATGATATGAGCCGTGGTGGTTTCTTAGCTTTTATGACAGACGTTTTCCATAGTAAATGATCCGATCCCCTGTAGATGAATCGATAGGGGAAAACAAAGTGATGAGAACAAGACGATGATATACGTAATTGCTACATCCACCACCCTTAGAACAAGAGGTACCTGGATTACAACCGTTTAGACCCATTGAGGCATACTTTCTCAACCTCAACTACGTAACACCTTGATATTATTAAAGACGCGTAATGCCCTGAAAATTCTTGCCTCGGGATTCAGCAAGCTAGAAGTCGACAATAATCAACAACCATTGCTTGACCGCTCGACCTTCACAGCAATGACGCATCGTAAGGTTCTTGAATACCTTGTACCTTAGCAATATAAATAGATTCCAAAAGGGGTCAACAAAGTCCTGGGTTTTCCACTATTATGGCTGGTGCTGATATTTAGGCCGATGTAGAACGTCTTATAAAGAATCAGTAGTTGTATGGGGACACACCAAGAGATTTGACACAAATATGTTAGGAGATGAGAACTTGAGAAGATATGGTGAAGCTTTTAAGGGGAGATCATATTGCCTGATAGAAGACTGGTATCTGATAAGGGTAGTACCGAGAAGTGGGAGTTCGATAGACAGGTTGAGTGTTGGGTGTGTTGATATAGCTGAAGCATTATGGGAAATGGAAGCATTATGGGAAATGGAAGCATTTGAAGTCGGTTGAGTAGGATATATGAAAATAAACGTCTGCTATATATAGGCTTCTGATTAAAACCAGCCAGCCACATTTGTGTTTATATATGTCTCTATGCCAGAGTAATACAAAGTGACAGACTTTCTTGCTGATCCCCCACATAGGCTATTTCGTGTTATGACTTCAATTTTTATCTGCCTTACTTTCTTAAAATGTTATTTGATCAGAGATTGGCTCTTCGATCGTTAATAAGGTAAGCAAAAGGACAGATGCAATCATTTTCCTAAAACTTATCAAGATATCTATTCTTTCGCTTCAGAAACCACTGTATTAGACGCCTGAATATCTGTTGGATATTTTTGAATAGTGGATAATAGGCACCACTCACCAACGCATACCAAGCGGAATCTGTCACACCGCACCACAACCATACTTGTTCCCAAATGAGGAGCGAGCATCCGCCAAATCAACTTTATTCCAAGCTATAGTACGTAATCTTTGACGTTTTGGCTCTTATTCCCACATTTCAACCATAACGATGTAAGAATTGAGGAGGAGCAATTGTTATGGATTACCCCAGATTTTGGTTGGATCTTTTCTCCGGGAAGAGAACACTCCGGGCGAGTCATGAACGACTAATATTCAATGAACATATAAACATAAGTTTCAGTTCTCCGTTGAATGGTGGTCTAGGTGTACAGGAACCTGGATAAAAGGGGTGCTATTGTGTTGAGCTCTCAATACCTTTGCGATATGCGTCAATATTAAAATGAATTGTCTCACTATAAGCTGTACGACCGAGTAAGATATTAAGGTGGAATAATCATTCTCGAGACCCAAATTCAATGATTATTATTGCTCCTAATGTACGACTGAACTTTATATATGTCTATATACCAATCATGTGAATGAATTCAGCTTATAAACATCATAGGTATACAGTAGAGGACAATGTTCTCCCGTCTTGTAGTGCCGTATAGACTAGCTGTACATAATTAGGTACTGGAGCTTTATTGTTATCAATGACGTTTTGCTGTATTCATATCTATTCCAGTCGGAGTTGTATCACGCTTTATGGGTTTTGATTACTCGTTTGGTGCATTATTGATCGACGAGTGAGCTTGATACTAGATCATTGATCGTCCTTGTTGTTTCCCTGACTTACGATATCTCATGAGTTGGAGCTTATATATATAATCGAGTTCCCAGATGCTTTTTGCATAATAGTTTCAGTATAACTTCTCTAAAACCAGTGACAAACTTTCAATATGGGGTTCACATTCTACAATACATACATCATCTCTTTAATAGCCACGATTGGTGGTCTTTTATTCGGGTTTGATGTCTCTTCAATAAGTGCTATTGTTGGTACTGATCAATACTTAGCCTACTTCAATAATCCTAGCTCAACATTACAAGGTGGTATAACGGCTTCAATGTCTGGGGGTTCTTTGATAGGATGTCTCTTGTCTGGTACAGTTTGTGAGCGTCTTGGGAGAAAGAAAACCATCCAAGCAAGTTGTATATTCTGGATAGTTGGTTCTATTCTAGCTTGTGCTGCTCAAAATGTGGAGATGTTGATCGTTGGACGTGTTTTGAACGGGTTGACTGTTGGGTTCACATCATCACAAGTACCTGTCTATTTATCTGAAGTTTCCAAGAGATCCGTTAGAGGTAGAGTGGTTGGTCTTCAACAGTGGGCTATTGAATGGGGGATCTTGATTATGTTCTTTATTGGGTATGGTTGCTCATACATCAAAAGTACAGCTAGTTTTAGAGTTCCTTGGATATTACAAGTTGTTCCTGCAGTCATATTAGCTCTTGGATTATTCTTTGTTCCAGAATCCCCAAGATGGCTAGCCAGTAAAGGAAGATGGGAGGAATGCAATCATATTTTGGCTGGGATTCATGGTAATGGTGATGTTGATGATCCAGAGGTTTTAACAGAAATGGCTGAGATTCGTGAATTTGTGGAGATTGAAATGGATCAAGCTGTTGGGTATAAAGAGTTGTTCAACAAGAAGAATCTATACAAAACTTGTTGTGCAATGGCATGTCAAGCTTCTCAACAACTAACGGGTGGTAATGTGGTGATGTATTATGTTGTTTATTTGTTTCAAATGGCTGGATTAACTGGTTCGGTGAACTTAATTTCATCTTCGGTTCAATATATCATCTTCTTGGTGTTTACGATTCCAACATTGTTTTTGATGGATAAAGTTGGACGCAGACCTTTAATGATCTGGGGATCTGTCTTTATGGGTATTTGTATGTTTATCATTGCAGCCATCTTGGCACAAAAGGGTGAATATGTTGATGAGATTGGAGGTAACAAAAACATTCATATTACATTACAACATGCCCCTGCGGCATCAAGAGCCGTTTTAGTCTTCTCATACTTATTTACAATGTTTTATTCATTAACTTGGGCCCCAACTGCTTGGGTTTATTGTCCGGAAGTATTTGATCAAAAGACAAGAAGTAGAGGTATGGCACTTGCAGCAGCAGCGAATTGGTCAATGAATTTTGCCCTAGCATTTTATGTTCCACCTGCATTTGATAACATTGGTTGGAAAACTTTTATAATCTTTGGTGTTTTCAACGCATTCGGTGCAATTTATATCTATTTCACCTTCCCAGAAACTGCTCAAAAGAGTTTGGAAGAGATTGAAGAATTATTTGCAAAGAATGGACCAAAACCATGGAAGACCAAAACTGGCAGTGAGAAGTTTGATCAAATCAAAGAAGAGATCATACATAATCCTAATGCCACAGTTGAAACTGTTCAAGGTAAACACAGAAATAGTGTTGGTGATAGTAAAGCATTTGCTGAGCATGTGGAGCTTTCAGAAACAAAATCTGATCCTTCAGTGTGAAAACCTATATAAAATAAGAATTCAATCTAATGTCTGGTACTTTTATTGGTGGTTGTTTTTTGTAGAGTTAAGTATTCAGACTAGTAACCAAAAAGAGCAGCTCGAGCATACTATAACATTCATAACTTAGCAACACCTATCTCCAATAAACCTCAATGATAAAGGATATCGGTTCACTCAGCCGTATTGATCCTCTAGCGCGTGAAGAACCTTTTCAGCAGTTTTGGTAGTATGGTGTCATTGAAATCGGAATTTTCAACAAACAAATGGCCCCAGATTTAGCGCTTAACCATAGTACTCCTCGAAAGATAATAACAAGCACCCCTCGAGACCAGCTTAATCAGCCACGCTCTTGCCTGTAATTAGTGGTCTATCTGGCCAAAGATGCCTTCAACTTTGACAGTTTCTGCTGATCCAACACCTCTATGGGATTTTTTCGCCGGTGGTGATCACGATAAGACTTCATCAAAGCATTCTGCCAAATCACGTTCCAGTATTGAGAACAACAAGCCCAAGATTCCAGATTTGAGCACTTGCGCTCGGGATTGGCTAACCAAGAATCACCAGTAAATTGACAGGAACTCAGGGCTTTCTTGTGGAGACCGGCAGCAACGATAAGCGGAAGCACCTAATGAAATTTAGGATCGCAATTTGTGACACTTGAGTCTTGACTGGAGCTCGAGGCGAGTGCAAAAATTCCGATTGTCCTCCACTATCATGTTACATTAATATGCTTCACCACTGCAAGTGCAAATCAGTCATGATACTGGTATTCATGTCAAAGTATCTTGCTAATATGTACTGATTTCTGATCCTTATCGTGGGTTTTGAGAGACGTATATATAAGAGAAACAATGGGACCTATGATCCAGTTCTTGCTAGATTAATCAATTTGGTAACCATTGAAAGAATACATTACAGCGAGATGTCAGGACATTCAACCTCAATACCCACCAGTCCTAGCCTAATGCCATCGAAAACTGTGGCCAGCAAAATCACTGGAGCGGTGAAATACATCGATGCCAGAGAGGCTAATAATGCTGAGGAGCTATTGGCTGATATTGGGTATAAACAAGAATTGAAAAGAACATACTCAACTTTTCAAGTTTTCGGCATTGCATTCTCCATCATGGGTCTACTCCCTTCCATCGCTACAATATTGTCTCTTGGTTTAACCCCAGGTCCATCTGCCTTGGTCTGGGGTTGGTTCATAGCTGGATTTTTCATATTGGGTGTTGGTATATCTATGGCTGAATTAGCAAGTGCAATTCCAACTTCTGGTGGTCTTTACTATTGGACTTATCATTATGCTCCAAAAAAGTATAGGGCATTTTTGTCGTTTATTATTGGTGTTACAAACTCCATGTGTCTTGCTGGTGGTGTTTGTTCCATCACTTATGGGTTTGCTCAACAATTTTTAGCCGCTATCTACATTGGTCTTGATGGTTCTTTTTCATTTACAGACCCTTTGGTCTATGCTGTTTTTGCAGGTGGTATCTTGGGTGAGTTCGCCATAACATGTTTGAGTTCCAAGAGAACCACATATTTGCAAACACTTTCTATCGCATGCAACCTTGGATTGATTGTATTGTTTATGATTGCATTACCTGTGGCAACGAAGAAGAAATACTCGGATCATCCTTTCAACGATGGGAAGTTTATTTTTACAGAGTTCAAAAACTTGAGTACCTGGAATGATGGTTGGGCTTTCCTCAAATTTGGTTTAATGCCAGCTGTTTGGATAATTGGAGCTTTTGATTCTACGGTACATATGGCTGAAGAATCGAAAACACCCTCTAGAAGTATACCTATTGGTATTATTGGCTCCATTACAGCTTGTTGGCTAGGTGGGTTTGTATTGAACATTCTGATTTGTGCATGTATGCCCGAGGATTATACACAAGTTTTGCAAACTGTGACAGGTCAACCGTTGATTCAAATTATATATGATACAATGGGGAAAAAATGGGCAATCGCATTTTCATCTATGGCTGCTATATGTCAATTCATGATGGCTTCAAGTACTCTAACCGCCATCTCTAGACAAGTTTGGGCATTTTCGAGAGATGACGGTCTTCCTTTCTCGAACTGGATCAAAGTTGTTGATAAGAGAACAGCGATTCCAGTTCATGCCGTTGCAGTTAGTGCAGCCGCTTCGTTGTTGATCGGTCTTTTGATTGTTGCCGGTGGTGTTGCTGCTAATGCTCTTTTTTCCGTTGGTGTTATAGGAACATATGTTGCATATTCTACACCTCAAATACTACGTTTCACTAGTGGGAGACATATCTTTAGACCTGGTCCATTTTATACCGGTAAAATCTTATCGCCAATCATCAATTTCGTTACCATTTGCTGGCAATTATTTATTGTGGTTCTGGAGATGTTCCCAGATTCGAAACATGTTGATGGTGCAGATTCCATGAATTATGCATCTGTCGTGAATTGTGGTGTTTGGATATTGGCGATCTTGTATTTCGTTCTTGTGAAACGTAAAACTTATCATGGTCCAAAATCAAACTTGAGTGATGAAGAGTATTATGATGTTGTTAGCAGTCATGATGGTGAGCCTGCTGATATAATATCACTGAATAAGATAGAGAAAAAGCCAGAATGACTTTGTTTCGTATGTTATTTCTGATGTGTTTTGTTAAAATTGAAAACTCTTTGCTGTATTTAAATGAACCGTTGTAGCATGATCTTCGATATCACATCATTTGAAATACACCAAGGACTGGCTAGAAAGGTTAAATAAAAAACTATTATGATAAATACTCACCTTGCCCTGTGATGATTGGCAGATAATATGTGCTGTTACCATATTGCAACTGATAAGGAATCTCACCTCAAAAAGTTAAATCCCTACAAGAATATGGTCCCAGGGGGTACATCTTGGCCGATTTTTGAGCACAGTATAACTTGTACTGATATCTAAATAAACCCATGGCTCGCATGTATCGAATGGTGGGCTGACCATGAGTTGAAAGCTCGCCATCATTGCCTTTTTCACTGTGGTAAACTCTGATGCAATTTTTTAATTTATTTTTTATATAGATAAGGTTGATAAGACGATCAGGCTTAAATAGGGTGTGTATTCAAAGACGAAATTGACAAAACAAGTAATTGATGAGCCATATGGAAGACAACATCAGATTCATACCGATAACGTTGCTGCTTTTTCATATAGATATATCTGGATCTGCTTCCATTTGAAAGTTTCAAACATAAATCTTCGAAATAATACCAACAATAGACATAGAAAATGGCAGCTAGACCAATGAGCCCAGTGTATAGTCACTTGAGAACTGTGACAAGTCCCAGGGCAGGGACTGTCAATTATATTGACGCTAGAGAAGTCACTGATGCTGAACAATTATTGGCAGAAATTGGGTATAAACAGGAGTTGAAAAGAACATACTCTACGTTACAAGTTTTCGGGATTGCCTTTTCCATCATGGGTCTTTTACCATCCATTGCCACTGTCCTAAGTATTGGGTTAACTGGTGGTCCAGTAACTTTGGTATGGGGATGGTTCTTGGCTGGGATTTTCATCTTACTCGTTGGGATCTCCATGGCTGAATTGGCAAGTGCCATTCCAACTTCTGGAGGTTTATACTATTGGACTTATCATTATGCTCCTCCAAAGTATAAGGCCCTATTGTCGTTTGTAATTGGCGTTTCAAACTCTATTGCATTGGCTGGTGGTGTTTGCTCTGTTACGTATGGTTTTGCAGAACAAGTTCTTGCTGCTGCTTATATTGGGACTGATGGAGGGTTTACCATTACAAGTAACATTGTTTATGGTGTTTATGTTGCAGGGATAGTTCTTGAACTTGCATTGGCGTGTATGAGTTCAATGGCAACTTCTAAGTTACAAACCGTGTCCATTGTTTCAAATATGTTCTTGATGGTGTTATTCATTATTGCATTACCAATTGGTACACATAAAAATAGCACTTTCAACGATGCTGATTTCATCTTTGGTAATTTTACAAATGCAAGTGATTGGCCTGCTGGTTGGGCTTTTTTCCAATTTGGTCTTATGCCAGCTGTTTGGACTATTTGTTCCTTTGACTCTACTGTGCATATGGCTGAAGAGTCTAAAACGCCATCAAGAAGTATTCCAATTGGTATCATTGCTTCAATTACGGCATGTTGGCTAGGTGGATTTGTCTTGTGTATTGTCATTTGTGCATGTATGTCCCAAGATATTGATTCAACATTGAACACAGAAACAGGTCAACCGTTGATTCAAATCATCTATTCTGTTATGGGTAAAAAATGGGCAATTGTATTTTCGTGTCTATCATGTTTTTGTCAATTTTTGATGGCAACCAGTATTGTTACTGCTATTTCTAGACAGGTGTGGGCATTTGCTAGAGATGATGGACTACCGTTATCTTTTTGGATCAAACAGATCAATCACAAGTTACAGGTTCCTTTGAATGCTATTATCATTAGTTGTATTGCTGCTTTAATCATGGGTCTCTTGATATTGGCTGGCTCCACTGCAGCTAATGCTCTATTTTCCATTGGTATTATTGGTAACTACGTTGCTTATGCCACTCCTTCGTTACTTCGTTTCACTAGTGGGAGAGACATTTTCAAGCCAGGTCCTTTCTACACTGGTAAAATATTATCGCCAATTATTAACTTTAGTGCTATTACGTATCAAGGTTTCATCATTGTTTTGGGTATGTTGCCAGATTCGAAACATCTCGAAGGTGCTTCCACGATGAACTACTCAGTTGTTGTCAATTGTGGGGTCTGGCTCTTGTCTTTGGTGTATTTTGGACTTGTGAAGAGGAAGACCTACAGTGGTCCAAAATCGAACTTGACCGATGAAGAGTTTAGTGATGTTATTAGTCATGATGGACACCCAATAGGACTGTTGGATCATAAGACTATAGATAAAGCTGACCAAATCAGCGACTGAGCTTTTGAACAAATGAATTTATATTTTCTAACATTTAACGTAACATCTTTTGATACATAGATCATCGTAGGTACAGCTCACGGAGTTTTGCAGGTGTACATACTCTTGAGAAATTGGGGTAATGATATTGGGGTTCATCTTCGGCGCTTCAACGATGGAGTTATCCACTCTGGCGGCCAGGGACAATCAAAGAAGCTGGAAGCCAGTACCTCAAACGACATTGTAGCCAAGACTAAGCCTTTCTCTCATTAACGGGTTCCCGAAGCTGCTCATCACCACAATCTCTTTGATCTCGAAGGCTTCTCGATAGACTAATGTGTCTTGTACCGATGATCCTGTGATCTAGTTGGCTGGCGATTTGTGATAAGAGCGAAGATATCTTTGGGAGATTGTGGAGGGAATCCACGTCTCTGTGTTGTGTGCTGGGTCTGACAGATAATAGACCAGCTATAGGGGACTACAACGACTCCAATATTGACTAAGAGGATAGCCTTGAACGGTGCCGTTAATAAGGGAATTTGCGCTGTGTTTTTGCGCTAAAGATCACCACCAAATAATTTATTGGAGTCTGATTAGAGATAAGGTGCTGTAAAGATCAAGTGGCAATAACCGAAAGCGGGAGGTCCTTCCTAGCACTTTTATCGTCATCTATATGAAGCCAGTCATATAGATAAACTAGCAACGAGCAGCTGTGATAGGTCCATGTTCTCCAATAGCTGGACTGGACGCTTTCCAGATAGTTGCAACGCGCATTTCTTACTATCTTGGAAATACCCATCAACAGCAATTTAAGTGGGAAACGTCACTGAGGAAGTGAATAATAATGATTTGGAAATTTCAATCTGTTATCCAACGGTTTACGAAGATGGTCAATCAATATTTGTTATAAGAGAGACATCTGGCAAGAAACTGAAGAACCCAAATATAAACCCACAAACTGTGAAGGACTCTGTGCAGATCCTCACTTAAATATTCAACACCTTCATACAAAATGTCGTCAAGACCAATGAGTCCTCAGCTGAGTACTCTAAGGAGTATCACGAGTCCAACTGCTGGCACGGTCAACTATATCAATGCAAGAGAAGTTAATGATCCAGATGAACTATTGGCGGAAATTGGTTATAAGCAAGAATTGAAAAGAACATACTCTACTCTACAAGTGTTTGGTATTGCATTTTCCATCATGGGTCTTTTACCATCTATTGCCACTGTACTAAGTATTGGGTTAACTGGTGGTCCAGTAACTTTGGTATGGGGGTGGTTCTTGGCTGGGATTTTCATCCTATTGGTAGGTATTGCCATGGCAGAATTGGCCAGTGCTATTCCAACTTCTGGTGGGCTTTATTACTGGACATATCATTATGCCCCACCTGGCTGGAAGGCCATTTCGTCATTTGTGATTGGTGTATCAAATTCAATGGCTTTAGTTGGAAGTGTTTGTTCAGTTACTTATGGATTTGCTGAACAAGTATTAGCCGCTGTTTATATTGCATATGATGGTGATTTTACAATCAACAGTAATATTGTCTTTGGTGTTTTCACTGCTGGTGTTATCTTACAATGTTTTACGGCGTGTATGAGTTCTGGAGCTACTTCACAATTACAAACTCTTTCCATTGTTTCCAATATGTTTTTAATCGCCCTATTCATCATTGCACTACCTATAGGGACTGCTAAAAATGCATCTTTCAACGATGCAGAATTCATCTTTGCAAATTTTACAAATTTTAGTGATTGGCCCGCTGGTTGGGCTTTCTTACAATTTGGGTTGATGCCTGGTGTATGGACCATTGCTGCTTTTGATTCGACTGTTCATATGGCTGAAGAATCAAGAACACCATCGAGAAGTATCCCCATTGGTATCATTGCCTCTATTGCAGCTTGTTGGATTGGAGGGTTTTTGTTATGTATTGTTATTTGTGCATGCATGTCATCCGATATCGATGCTGTATTAAACACAGAGAGTGGACAACCTTTGATTCAAATCATTTATACTTCATTGGGGAAAAGATGGGCTATTGCATTCTCTGCATTGACTTGTTTTTGTCAATTTTTAATGTCAAGCAGTATCTTGGTTGCCATTTCAAGACAAGTTTGGGCATTTGCAAGAGATGAAGGTTTACCATTCTCAGGTTGGATTAAAATAGTTAACAAAAGATTACAAGTCCCGTTGAACTCTATCATTGTTTGCGCCGCGGCCTCCATAATCATGGGTCTCTTGATTTTAGCCGGTGATACGGCTGCTAATGCACTTTTCTCCATCAGTATCATTGGTAATAACGTTGCATATGCTACTCCTTCATTATTACGTTTCACAACTGGTAAAGATGTTTTTAAACCTGGTGTTTTCTATACTGGGAAATTTTGGTCACCAATCATTAACTATGCTGCAATCATTTATCAAATATTCATCATTATCTTATCAATGTTCCCCGATGATAAGGCTGTTGATGGTGCGGCATCAATGAATTATTCTGTTGTTGTTAATTGTGGGATTTGGATCTTATCGTTGCTTTATTTTGTACTTTATAAAAAAAAGACATATACTGGTCCCAAGTCAAACTTGGATGATGATTTCAGTGATGCCGTCAGTCATAATGGTCAATCAATTGAAGCCCTTATGGTTAATAAAAAGGCTGATTTGGATAATAAAAATAAGTCCGACTTCTTTGAAGCTAGCTAGCAATAATTTTTAAGATTTTGATGTACATTTTAAAGTATAAGCTTGAGTAGTCTGCCAATTGTAAATCTACATTTAACGATATGTAAGATGCAATAAATAACGTAAACATTTTAGAACTTGTTTCTTCTTAGTCCATTTGCTAAATAAATTATTAAGATAAACGATATGGTCTGAAACATAAAAGAACACCAAAGAATAATAAACCCAGTTGATCTATTGACTTTGGCAATACCAACAGTTTGGCCAACCTCAGAGAGACGAAGAATATACTCAAATGTTAATGATGAAATTAAAAACCCACTCAACATGTCAAAAAAGGCCAATGATACCATGGTCACCATCAACCATTTCTTTATCTTATGAACAGTTGCAGCACGTAAATTTGATCCAATCAAACGATATTTCACAATCGTTTGTATTGAAACGCATAACAAGAGAGTTGCAGTCAATGAAAATTGGCTTACAGTTAAGAACCCCAAACCCTTGCTGAACTTTTGTAACAATATAGCATAATTAACATACTCCACAGACTCGTGTTGTTCTTTGTTTGAGAATTCGTTGAAACCAGCAATTGCTAGTTCATATGCTATTGCAAAACTATCGCCCATCATGTCAACATTTGTCTTGGTCAATTCAGCAAGTTGAACTCCAGCATCTCTAACAAACACAGACAACAAATCTAAACCATAACTCTTCATACAAAAATTTCTAGAGTTTTTAACACCGAGACGACAATAGCCCAAAAAATTCAACTGAAAGATTGTATTCACACTAAACGTATCGATAACTTTATTCTGGTAATATGTGTCGAGTCTAGTATTTATTAGATCCAATTCACTGGTATTATCACCAAAATCAATAGCCAAATATGTCAACACCTTCAAGGCTTCTCTAACAGTTATTAACGCATTCTTGGCAGCAGGGGATTTGTCCGTAAGTTGTATAGTTAATTGTGGGTAACAAAGACCCCCAGTACGGTGACAAGTGAATAAAGGTAAGCTATTGAGCGCCAAACAGACAGAGAGACAGAAAAAGAGAGATCCCAAGCAGCTCATAACCTTGAACTTCGTGAGCTTCGACACGAACGTTGTATTAAAGGATTTTTCCTCAGCCGCATTACCCTCAAAAGAATGGTCATCGTCATCACTAGTCTGAAGTTTATCTTCCTTTGTTTCTGCTACAAACTCTGAGCTCATATTTTGTTGACCATCTTTAACATCGAAATATATCTGTGAAACTGCTTCATCTAGATTGTCATCGGGTAGTTCTGGTTCATTGAACAAGATATTTTTTTCAATTCTTGAAGGTGCTCGTGAACTGCCTTCTTGTGCTGTAAGATAATTTTCATTCTGCTGATCCGAATGTGTCAAATAAGCAAGCTTTTCTTCAAATAAATAAGCTTGAGAAGCTTGAGTCTTCGGAGACGCTGTTGAATCATTTATATGGGGTTGTGGTAAATTTTGTCTTATCACAGAAGTCGCTCTTGGAGAGCATCTCTCTATTGTTGTACAACTTCTGCGTAGTTTTGTACAGTCAGGGTTCTGAAAAATATTTCTCGAAGTATACTCGGGATATGATGGCTTATTGGTTGATGTTGAAATAGCATTGTCGCCTTGTGTAAAGCTTCTATAGGATGATTTCTTACCAGTTGACTTGGGTTTTGAAGAATTTGGACTTGGAGCTGTCCCTGGTGGCATGGTTGTATTTTGAGTAAAAAAGGGAAACGAACTTCCAAAATTATTGCCTGCATCCCATAGCGGGTTTCTATTTCTGTCCTCGTTAGTCATGATTGTGGTGTGATGCGATTATGTTGAGCTCAAGATGTCAAATGCTCCTTTACTCGCTTAAAGCACAATCAATGGCTTTAACGTGAAGGATAATGCAAGAAAACAAAAACATGTTCCGGGCTGACACAAAACCAAAAAAATTAAAAGCATCAAAGTTATACCAGAAATATATAACCGCCTCATAGTGAATTATAGTATGCGATATCAATATCTGAAAGTACCAGAGCGGAAGATCTTATCATTGGACTTCAAGATCACTTCTTCTTCATTAGTCAAAAAGTTATTGGGTGGAGATGGAGATCTGTCGCCGTCTAGGTTTCGTAGCTCCATAGTGGTTTGTTTGAACTTTCCGAGTTTGGAAGATTTCTTTGTAGACGTTCTAGTTGGTTTTGAAGTCAAGTCACCACTGTCAGTTTCACCATCGTTTTCAAGAAATGCCATCTGGCTCTCAACTTCGTCAAGTTCTATTGGCGAAGGTGGTGCACACCATATAGGCCCACCCCACGAAGCCATAGATAAGAACACAAGAGCAAAGACGATCCACAATAGTGTGAAAAATGCAGTCCCCAGATGCAAACTGAACCCATAGGGTGATAGTTCCTGATGAATATCTGTTTTGAATTGAAGATATAACACAGTCATCGATACAGATGCCACAGTACAGGAGATGAAAGAAGCCAAGGAAATGGCTGAGCTAAAGTGTGCAATCAGTTTGCATATATCTGTAGCATCATTCTCGAATCTGTAGTATGCAAACAGTAGAAATACAAGGGATATTTGTGATACAGCGGCAAAGGTCAAAAGTTTTGGAACAGCATGGGCGAGTTTTTCTCTCTTTTGAATGGAGTTTAGATATTCTTCATTGTTTCCTGTGCTCGTATATGCGTATTCCAAAATGATTTCAAAATGTGATTGGGATAAAAGACTTCTATAGTCGAAGAAATATGCCGTTGTAGATTTGGAACAAGCTGTGGATGTGTTGGATATTTTGAATGTATAATCATTACTTGTCAAATAGTTCCCGTTAATTTCATAATCGTGACTTGTATGACACCATGCATATAGGGAAGAAGTAATGAAATCTGGGGCATCAGCCACTTGTGCTTCGGCATAGTCTGCCAGGGCCAAAATTTCTGATGAAGTAAGACCAGCTCCAAAACTGCCATCCAATACTTCGTTGTTGGAAAGATCAGCTCTCAACGCTGTGAACAACCCTTTGGAAACGTCCAGCTTGGATGTATCCAGTCTCACTGTGTACATTAGCTGCGGCGACTTGTGAGACGCGGCCAGTATCGTTATTATAAGCACCACGCTGACGAACGCCGTCAGCATTCTGATACCTTGGGTGACCCTTGATCTGGTGTCCATCACTTCAAAAGCGGTTCTGACCTTTGTTTTCAGCCTGACGGCCTCCTCCTTGACGTCCCACTTGTTCGGCATCTTGATTAGCCGCATACTGTTCTTGCTATCTAGCAAATTCCATTCAAAACGGTGTCAAGGCAAAAGATTCTTCAGGATAGAGATCCAACTGTTCCTGATAAATATTATATTTAGCTCCATACTAGAAAACCGGTGGCCCTTCCCAAAATCTGCTTTTTTTGGGAAGCCCGTAGAAAAACACGCTTTACGGGGTGATGATATAGGTAAACAAATCCAATTGAAGCACACAGCAAACGCGTACGCGATCTTCACCAACGAGGAACTGGATACAACTGCTCATTGGTTGCGGTGAACAAGTGGAACAGGAGGGATGGCTACTACAAAACCCAAGTTTGCCGGATGGAGTTTTTCCTTTGACGAAGACGAATCTAGTACGAGCTCAAGAAGGTCTAGAAGAACAATCTCCGGTGGTGATCCAAGATTGATATTGAAAAGAGAAGTGGATGGGTTGGAAATCAAAGGTGGTGAATCTGTACTGGTCAATGACCCCGAGGGTGGTCTGCCGCTAGTATGTTTAATCAGAGACGCACAAATTGGTAATGACGACTATATTGTATTGAGAGGGTTGAACTACTTGAGAAGTAATGAGGTGGAGAATTTGCCAGTGGGAACAAAAGATCAAGAGTTGTTTTTGACGAGTGTACAAGACCAGCTCTATGTTGAGGATATCATAGACAAGGCTAGTGTTTTGAATCTTGAAGAATTCGAAAGTATAGTTGTTGATGATTCCAATCAGGATACCACATTCTTGTGTCGTAAAGGTTATGATACATATTACAAGACCTATAGTGATGGTGTTGATATAGAGGCAGTCAAGAAGGGTATGGCATCGGATCCAGATGAAGAGGTTGAGACGTTGAGAAACTCGTTTGTTAAATCCAGTTATAGTGGACGTAAAACACTCTCACCGAAGAAGGAACAACCAACACCAAAATCCAAAACGAAGAAAGAAGAGGACCCAAACAAGACCAGGGCGGCTAAAAGGCCTAGAGGTAGACCAAAATCTGAATTTGCTGGTCCTTCAAATTCAAACAGAGGTCAGCTACGCGAGCATGTCGTTTCTGATTTTGATGACGATAGCGATAAAAATGAGCACTATTCAACTAAAAATTCCAGTGTTGATGAAAGCAAACCTGGGAGCACCAAGCTGATTGATATTTCCTCTGGAAGTGATGAAGAGGAACAAGAAAGTGAGTCTGAAATCAGTGAAAGCGAAAGTGAGAGTGAGAGTGATTTGTTCTCTGATGACGATGAATTTAGACCACGTTCGTCTTATACTCCCAAGTCTAAAAAGGCAAAAGCCCCTTTAAACAAATCTCCAAAGAAAGGCAAAGATGCAAAGAAGATTAAAACACCCAAGCTGAAAAAGGGAGCAGCTTCCACTGCACAATTACCATTTCTTAATAAAAGTGATGTCAACGATAACAAAGAAGATACAGAAGATGAACCAGCTCTGAAAAAGATGAAAACCACTTTAAATAGCTCGGCAGAATCCTCAATTGCCTCATTGCCATGTCGTGAAGATCAATTCAGTCAGTTGTATATGAAGCTTGAATCAAATATCGCTTCGGAAACTGGTGCATGTATCTATATCAGTGGTACTCCGGGTACTGGTAAAACAGCCACTGTTAGAGAAGTTATTAGACAGCTTTTTAAACAACATGAAGAGACTGGTGAAAAAAAGTTCAATTATTTGGAGATCAATGGTATGAAACTTTTATCTCCCCAATCCTCATTTGAAATCTTATGGAATAAAGTTGATGGGAGCAAAGTTTCTAATTCAATTGTTCAAACCAAATTAGAGAACTATTTTAACCAGGGGAAAGCTGATAGACCGTTGGTTGTTTTACTAGATGAACTGGATCAAATTGCCACGAAAAACCAAAATGTTATGTACAATTTTTTCAATTGGCCTACATACCCTAAATCTAAATTGATTGTCATTGCAGTTGCCAATACTATGGATTTACCAGAACGTATCTTAACAAACAAAGTTGCCTCAAGAGTTGGGTTGGATAGAATCCAATTCCCCGGTTATTCACATGAAGATTTGAAAAAAATCATAAGCGCAAGATTAGAAGTTCTTGACGCTAATCAAGTTGTCTTGACTAAAGACGCCATTGAATTTGCCGCAAGAAAAGTTGCAAGTGTTAGTGGTGATGCTAGACGTGCTTTGAAAATATGTCGTCGTGCTGTGGATCTAGCTGGGATTGATTACGAAGCTGCAGGTAAAATACATGATCGTTTACATGTTCAAATCTTACATATCAACAAAGCTGTTAACGAGATCACTAATTCTCCAGTCTCTCATTATATTTCTGGATTATCATTTGTTGGGAAATTGGTATTGATTGCAATTTTGACCAGAAAGAGAAGATCTGGTTTAGCTGAAAACTCATTAGGTGATGTTATTGATGAAATCAAACAAATTGTTACATTGAACCCCGCTAAAGACCCATCAATGTTTGTCATTGAAAACAAGACTATTTTAGATATACTATATGAAGACTTCATCATTAGACCAAGAGGATTTGCTTATGTTTTAAATGAATTAATAGAGACAGGTCTTGTACTTCAACAAAATTTAAACTCTGAAAGAACTTCATTGATTAAATTAGCTATTGCTGATGAGGAGATTACTTCAGTTTTCAAAAAGGAAAAATCGTTACACTACTTTATTGATTTAATCAGTCATGAGTGAAAAGTTCAAAAGTAAATCATCTATTAGTGTGTCTTTACTCACCTCATATACATGTTTTCCACGTCCAATTCATCTTAAAATGTTGATGTTGTTATGTTCTGTTCTTTTGGCTCTTATCGAGCTATGTTGTTATTTCCTTGTAATATATGCTATTTTGAAATATTCATATCTGGTCCAATGATTGATTCGTGTAGATCAAAATTGGCTCACCAATGTTTCTCAGCTCGGGCACACTCACTTGAAGATCAAATGATTTTGACATCAACACCTTGAACACTTTTTGGATATTGATAGAATCACTAGACGATGTGAATATCACACTTGACTTCATGGCCTTGGCATATTTGAAACTTTGTTCTGTCAATTCTTTTTGGTAATCTTTTGGCATTTCAATGAATAAATCATATTTAGTACCGACAAGCATGGGTATGGCTGTTTTATTTTGTGCTCTGACAAGCTTATACCAATCCTTTATACTTGCCAGTGATTGTTTTTTGGACAGATCAAATACAAATATCACGGCAACTGCGCCATCTGTTGTCAGTGGTAACATGTTTTCAAACTCTGGGGCTCCACCAAGGTCCCATATTGTGAATTTGATGTCAGTTGTCCCCAATTCGATATTCTTTTCCATGAAATTAACACCCAAAGTCTTCTTGTAGTCTTTTTCGAATGTAGTGTTTGTGTATTTCACCATCAGGGAGGTCTTCCCTATTTGCGAGTCGCCTATAAGTGCCACTTTCACAGCAACTCTTCCATCCTGAGGTTAGTTGATGTTGGATCGATAGAACATTGTGCTTCCTGAGAATACACTCACGAATTTCTTATTTGATGTTCATGTAAAGGAGGAGCCGGTGGTGTCACCATGATGACTTTTAAAGATCAGGATAATCTTTTCTTGAAGGAATCTAAGCTCTTTAGGATTAATGGTTTATAGTTTTTACAGATACAAGTGTATACGATCTATCTTTTGTTTACGTTTCTTATGTAATCCAGACCGTCAATTAGCCCATATCGGGTATGTTCCGGCCAACTAGTGCTGATATAAATCCCGGATCTAATAAGGCAGCAGGTGTCCGGATGTATGCTGTTTTTTTTTCGTTTTCTTGTGACTGCTCTCACTCTCGCACACCCACACACCACTCTCTGTTCCGCGCACTCCCAGCGCCCAGCCGACTCGAATCAAACCGAAATTTCAGCGCACGAACCAGTCAAATTTTCTCGGTAGCGCGCAACACCATAGTTAAGTGCTTCGCACCATACAAATTTTTTTCTGTTTGGGTTTGCGCAGACGGGTTGGGAGTCCAGTCCAGTGTCTCTCATAAAAATTTCAACACTCTTTTCATCAAAAGTTGTTATAATATACCAATACAGATACAACACTTATAATTAACAACACTAAATCAAGATGGCTGTTGGTAAAAATAAGAGACTTTCCAAAGGTAAGAAAGGTCTTAAGAAGAGAACTGTCGACCCATTCAGCAGAAAAGATTGGTTTGATATCAAGGCTCCATCAACCTTTGAAAACAGAAATGTCGGTAAAACTTTAGTCAACAAATCAACTGGTTTGAAAAACGCTGCCGATGCTTTGAAAGGTCGTGTTGTTGAAATCTCATTAGCTGATTTACAAGGTTCTGAAGATTACTCTTTCAGAAACGTTAGATTAAGAGTTGATGAAGTTCAAGGTAAAAACTTGTTGACCAACTTCCACGGTATCAACTTTACTTCAGATAAATTAAGATCATTAGTTAGAAAATGGCAAACTTTGATTGAAGCCAACGTTACTGTCAAGACCTCTGATGACTATGTTATCAGAGTTTTCGGTATTGCCTTCACCAAGCGTCAAGCTAACCAAATCAAAAAGACCACTTATGCTCAATCATCTCACATCAGAGCTGTTAGAAAAGTTATCAACGATATCATTACTAGAGAAGTTCAAAACTCAACTTTAGCTCAATTAACTCAAAAATTGATTCCAGAAGTTATCGGTCGTGAAATTGAAAAAGCTACCAAAAACATTTTCCCATTACAAAACGTTCATATCAGAAAAGTTAAAATTTTAAAACAACCAAAATTCGATTTAGGTTCATTATTAGCCTTACACGGTGAAGCTTCTGCTGAAGACAAAGGTAAAAAAGCTACCTCTGGTTTTAAAGATGAAATCTTGGAAACTGTTTAAGGGAACTTTGATGGATATATAACTCAAAAAAACTATTTGTAATTCATAGATCAAGATTGTAGTTATACTTGTTGCTCCAATTATCTCAGCAAGAATATGTAAATTGGAATTTAGAATTGACTTATACCTTCGGAGTTCCTATACTTAACCTTTGATCTCATCCGCGAAACTTAATCCATATAGTGATGAAAGTCTCCAATTCTGCACCAGATGTATAATTCCACCCACAATTTGTACGTCCATATTCTGTACTTTCCCTACTTTTCACTACATTCTAATTCAAAATTACTCAAAACTTTATTAATAGTCTCTAATTACAATACAATTAAGAAAAATACTTAAAACACCAAAACAAATAATATGTATAAGTCATTAAAAAGTCATCATTAAATAAGTAACTTTATAACTTTCTCAAACAACAAACAAACAGCTTTTTTACATAAATGCTAGTTAGCAAGACACTTGAAACCATCACGCTTATTTAAATAAACGTTTTTCGTAAGAATGTAATGAATGAACACCACCTTCTAATTGAGATGATGGGGATCTGTATTCAAATCTAACATGGCCTTCGTTAGTCTTGGTTTTCAACTCTTCAATAGATTTGACACCGATATCTTGACAAGAATGTTGGACACCGTTGAACAAGTAAGGAATATATTTCTTGACTGAACCTTTGTCAACAACTGAACCGGAAACACCTTGAGCAACAAAGACAGCATCAGATTCTGAAAAATATCTTGAAGTGGAAGCATTACCTTGGACATCGGTTTGTTGCATAGCTTCAATAGAACCCATACCTCTATAAGATTTTAAACGTTTACCATCACGGTAGAAATAGTCACCTGGTGATTCAGTAGTACCAGCCAACATACCACCCATCATGACACATGAAGCACCCAAGGCAATGGCCTTGATGATATGACCAATGTTACCAACACCACCATCAGCCATACATGGAACACCAAATTGGTTGGCAAATTGGGTAACATTGTAGACAGCAGTACCTTGTGGTCTACCACAGGCCATAACTTCTTGAGTGATACAGATAGAACCTGAACCCATACCAATTCTTAAACCATCAGCACCGGCTTGAATCAATTCGGCAGCTTGTTCTCTAGTAACAACGTTACCAGCAATGACTTCCAATTCTGGGTAAGTGGCTTTGATATGTTTGATCATGTTCAATTGGAAAATAGAGTTACCTTGGGAAGAGTCGATAACAACAACATCTAAACCTGCATTGACCAATTTATGTAAACGTTCCTTATCAACTTCTAAAGTACCAATAGCAGCACCACATAACAATTGTTTTGAAGTGGCTGATTTAGAAGCATTTGGATAGTTCAAATTTTTTTGTAAATCGGATCTTGAAACTAAAGACACCAAATTACCATCTTCGTCAATGATTGGTAATTTACCTTTCTTTGATTTTCTCAAGATTTCATTAGCATCGGATAAAGAAACACCTTTCTTAGCAGTGACCAAGTCTTTAGTCATAACTTCGGAAACTTTACAGTCCAAATCTTCATGGAATTGAATATCACGAGAAGTCAAGATACCAACTAATTTACCTGGGAATTTACCAGTTTCTAGAAACATTGTTAGTTGATGTAACTCGTGGAAAAATGTTTCACGCCATTTTGTTCACTATCCGTGGTCTCCCCTTTAGTTATTTGGATTCCTTTAAATCAGAATATTATTTTCTCCCCAAGATCGTTTGATCGCAATCGGTAGAACGAAAGTTATAAATAAAAGAAATCATCATTTGAAAAAAGTTTGGAGTGGGAATCACAAATGGGAAAGACCACAATATGAATACTGGGATAGTGAATTTTTGGTGAAAAACTAGGGATTGTTAATTGTTAAATAACTTACCAGTAACTGGGAACCCAGCAAAACCTAATTGTTGTTTCAAAGCTTTAGCTTCACGGATGGTATGGTTTGGACTGATTAAAACTGGGTTGTTGATAAACCCGTTTTCGTATCTCTTAACGGCCTTGACCATTTCAGCTTGTTCCTCGGCGGTACAGTTATGGTGGATGATACCAATACCACCTAATAAAGCCATATGGATGGCCATATCAGCTTCGGTGACGGTATCCATAGGAGATGAAACGAATGGGGTTTTCAAAGTGATATTCTTGGTCAATTTGGTGTCTAATGAGACAGCACTGGCTGGTGAGTCGATTTTACCAGGCAAGACCAAGATATCGTTATAAGTTAACCCACCTCTAACTTGAGAGTCCATCAACTCATGAACACTCAAACCATCTTTACGGTCGTAGGTTTTCAAATATTCCAAAGCGGTGGAGGCGTCTTTGATTGACATTGTTTCTGCAGATATGGTAAATGGGTTGTTTGAGGCTGATGAAAGCTATAAGTGTTGGGGCAGTTGCCAGATTGCCAGGAAAAGAGGAATTCTAAAACTAGTGCAAGAGATTGATGGTGATCCTAACCTCTTTATATACAGGAAAATTTTTTTTGACCGCGGTGTGTCGCGTAACGGACGAATTTTTCCAGAGCGATGAGATTTGAATTTCTCTTTGGGAAAGCCGTTTTGGCTGAAGTTTTGGAGATTTTAAGAGTGAAAGCAGTGCTAGTTATTGGGCTGATAAAGGTGTTGTGGTAGAGACAATGGAGGTGCTTTAGCTGAGAGAAGAGTGGTGCTTTTGGCGGGCTCTGTGGGCTTGTCGCTGCCAAAGTCCTCGGTCCTGTTCCTAGGCCCGCTGCTTTGGATCTCCACTGCAAGCTGAACTGATTAATACTGCAATTATTTGGCACCATCAGAGTCAACTAGAAGAGTTGAATAGCCATGTATCAACAAGGCCTGGTTGAGTGGAGACGTCTGTGGGGCTGAAAGTATGGAGACCCGTATCTGTCTATCTTCTTTGTTCTTGTAGTCGTCTTATAGCTTTAATCAGCTTGGCTCTTCAACTGGTCGCAAGTCGCCGGTGTAAATTGATTGTCTGGGTGGACCTTCAGGTACGTTCAGCTTCACACGTCTACCGCGGTTTGCCCTTGGGAAGAATGGACGCATTTGGTCTTGTAACGCTTGATAAGTGGGTGTTATGGTGGCTTGTTATTGGATGTGCTGCTTTGACTCTATTTGTCTTGTTGCAGTCATTACAATGGTTTGAGATTAGAATCTCGAGTTGAGGTCTTGTGTCTACAATGCCTATGACAGCTTGTGATTTGTAGTTATTGTAATACCACAACAGTAAAGAGGAGTTATAAATAGATGTGACTTTTGGATGAGCTAACTATATAGAAAGTGTTGTAAAGATCTGAAGCATCGGTTCGTTATATCCTTGGGTGTTTCTCATTACTTCTGAGCTGATAGGATGATATGGTGACCTTGTATCATGTTCGGTACCCCGGTAAACAGGAAAGGGTACAGAAACAGCTTTGCGTAGGAAATAACTGAGAGTAACTCAAGCTGCTCATTTTGTTGAACAGTCGAAATTAAAGCCTAATTCATATAGAAGCTTATAATAAAGTAAATTCAATCGATGTAACTGCTACGACAGAGGAGCAAATGTTAAATTTACTAGAGCTCAAAGTGATAATATGATCCCTCTCTATTGAACAGCCTGTTTCTGGAAGAATCCTTTCAAAGTAACATCTCTTATAAGTACATATCAGCCAAGGTTTTAAATGTCGTGTGATATAAATTTAACATCATATACGTCCGTCTATAATGTTCGAAAAGACGGCTATTTTAAGATCTAAGAAAACGGCTCTCTAGTGCACTTGAGACGATTCTCAGCATTCAACACACCATCAACAATACCCACAACCCTTCAAGAGTATCATTGCTCATCATCTCATCTACAAAGACATCTACTTGTGGTAGTGTCTCCATCCTCTGCCATCACCGCAAGTGTCATCCACCGCCCACATAATAGCAGAAATTGTAAACAAAAAAAACACCAAACAGCGTCAAAGTGTCAACAGAGAACAAGAACAGCTCGCCGCAATTGATTGGTATTAGCTTAGATTGGGGAAATAGCTTGCCATAAGCACTAAAGTAAGCCACAAGGGAACACCAGCACTGCAAAGAGACCGGAGTTCCACAAACGGAAGAAATCTTGAAGGATGAATTTTCAAAGATCAAATTATTATGACAGTCAACAATACGCTGGTGAGCAGAATCAACCACAAAGAGCGCCATATCCAAACACAGATCTAGCATGGGACCCCGTGGAGTCTTTGGAAGAGTTCAACAGATCAACATACTCTACTTATATACAAAATCTGGGCTCGCTACCCATAACGGCACCAGAGATGCCTATTCCGCAAGGTCCTCAACCAAGTGGTCAGGGTCCACCATTGCCCAGTAGACCGCCTCAACACATCATAGACCAACACATGAACTCTATCAATCAGCAGAGACCTCATCTACAGACAACACAATTCTCACCAATGGTGAACACCTCAGTTGATCCCATTGCAAGTCCCTTAAGATCATCACCATCCACAAGTCGAGTTAAAGGCCCACGTCAATTACCTCACAAATTCTCAAATTCAAATTTGGCATCTCCAACAACGTTTAATGGTAATAACAATGCTGGACTCCCCTCATACATTGATTCTTCACCTCCGTCTAGAAGTGATAACATGTTTAGGCAGGATTCACCATTTACAACTAATACACAGCCTACTGCTCAGAATACTTTTTATTCACCAGGTCAAAATGATTTTATACCCAACTCTTCACCATATAATAGAGATTCAAGCTTTTTAAACTCTTCACCAGTACCCTTACCGCAATCACAGCCATTATATAATGATTATCCACCATCCCCAACCAGTCAAAGGAGACCATTGGCAAGACTTGACACACAACAACAGGTGGACAATCCATTTGAGGATCAAAATGAAATCAATTACATGGACAGTGCCATATCATCACATTATACACAAACTCTGCCAGACACTCCAGCATTAACACCCTCTGCTGCTCAAAGTGTACCATCTCATCCATCATATGAACAAACATCAGGAAGCTCAAGAAATCCACCATCACCTCCAAGAAATGTAGGGATCCAGGGACCACGTCTAATGCCATCTTCTTCATCTCTAAATGCAAATTTGGCAGCTTTGAGAATTTCACCGTCATCATCTCCTACCAAAGTGGATTATTATGAACATAGAACAAGCTGGAACTCAGCGTACTCTGTCAATATATTACCTGCAGATGAATTGGATGACTTGGAAAGTGCTTCTGTTCCCCATAGTGCAGTGGATGATCCAAAGCCAGGCCTACCAGATGTACCTAGTATACCACCTGTCCCTCAAACAAGATCCTTCTTTGATCCAGATTCGATTGAAATTCCTGATGAGCCGCCTGCTGTGTCAAGATCCCCTACGAGATCACCTACAAGAACAAATACTACTACTGGTCATAAAAGTGAAAAATCTCTACCAGCACTTCCTGAGGGCTTAAACTTACCGTCACTGCCATTTTCATCTTATTCTCTAGTTGCTTCTCATTTCAAAGAGTGTGAGAACATCCATATATTATCTGAGGTTTTCCAATGGTCAGTGCATTTGGTTGATGATTGGTCTGAGGGTTTAATAATATCCAAAAGCGAATACAAAAGATCTTTGAAGTTGATGATATCCAATAACTCTCCAAAACTGAACAGTTATTTAATTGATAATCAAATCGAAGCTATCATCAACTCTTTCGAAAAGCAAAACGCAATTTATTTTGATCGTAATAAAAATGTTCATTTCATGGATAATGTTAAAGTCAGTGGTGTCTTCCCACAATTAATGGGATGTTATTCCAAAGCACACTCGGAAGTATCTACATATCAATGTTTTTCACCTCGTTGTTCATACACCATTTACAAGCCACCGGTTCCAACCGTCCCTGCTGAAGAATCTGGTGCAAATAAATTGGGTGAATGGACCTCCTATTGGAACTTGAACGATCACGCTCTATTAGAAATGGATTCAAATGAAGTGAAGAAGCAGAGTCATATTTTCGAATTGATTAGACAACAACAAAATATCATCAACCTTGGTGAAATTCAAATCAGAGAATATGGACAATCCTTCAAAGCGTCCAATCCTCAATTATTACCAGATGTCAACAAGTTTTATAATGATGCTTTCAATTCTGTAAAGCCATTGATCGACATCCATAGAAAACACTTGTTAGAACCTTTACTTAACAAGATCAACACTCAGGGAAAATTCATCACCAATATTGGTGAATTGTTTTTGAATTGGGCTACTGCTGCTACTGTTCCATATTTGAAATATACTGAAAAACTAGCAACAGTACGTGAACTGATCAAGTTTGAGAAAAAGCGTAACTCGAGATTTGCTGAATGGTTATACAGGATCGACCAAAATCCAAATGTGTTGAAATCTTCATTAGACCATAATAGAATTTTCTTTAGTGGGTTCATTGGTCATACGCAATTGCTATCACTGGCACTCAGTTCAGTACATAAAAAGACAAAAGAAACCGATCTCGATCATGCAATGCTCAAGAATGCTGTTGATGAAATCAATAAACTTAACAGAAAGATTGATGAAATGCAAGATTCTGCCTTGCAAAATCGTCATTTGAGATTATTGGCTAGTCGTTTGACTTGGAAGACCAGTGTGTTGGCAAATGATATGAGGTTGACTGAACCGAATAGAAGATTGATTAAAGAAGGCGCTGTAACAAGAAAAAGAGAAAAATGGATCACTTCAACATATTATTTGATTTTACTCGATAATTATCTTTTGATCACAGAACCTCAAAAAGATGAGCATTACAAAATATCTGAAAGACCAATCCCTATTGAATTCTTACAAATCGAAACCAAGAACTTCAGCTCAACTTCAAATATCAATGTCACTGTGCAAGAAAGTGAAACGTATCCTTTCAAAGTCAGATACGCAGGTCAAAATGTTTCATTCACATTTTATACCGAGACTTTAGCTGATAGAGATGCCTGGTTTAAGGCTATAAACCAAGTTCAATCGAAAAAAGTTAAAAATTCCATCTTTGAACCTTTCAAAATCTCTATATTGGCTGACCAATTTGCATATGAGGAAGGTGATCAACCACAAAAACTTCCAATATTGGCGGCTGGTTCCAACATTGACACTGCATTGAAATCCTTCGAGACTAATGACAGTGACTCAACAGTGACAAGACCACTAATGTTTAGTGAAGTTTTATGTTCGACAACGTTCCAGTTCCAAGATAGGTTATACAATGCATTGGGTTTGAATTTTGGACTATACATTACCGAGGTTGGTGATTCGAAAGGATGGAAAAGAGTCTTGGAACTTTCTAAAATTACACAGATGGAACAATTAGATTCGTTATTGATCATACTATCTGATAAGGCATTATACTCTTTCAATATTGTATCACTATTGATCAACTATTATAACCAGAATTACGATGGACAAACTGTCGGTGAGAAATTGAGTAAAAGAGATGTTGTTTTCTTCAAAATCGGTACTTATTACAGCACAAGGTTATTATTCTCCATGAAATCATCTGCAATTTCCACAGCTGGCTCAAGATTTAAAGTCTTCACTCCAATTTTCGATACATTTGGACAATTCCAGTATTTCCAACTTTACAAAAAATTTCAATATCAATATGATTGTTATGGGATTTCAATTTTCAACAGTATGTTTGTATTGCATTCATCGAAAAGTTTTGAAATTTTATCATTTCAAATATTAAACGAATCACAACCAATCCCAAAATTTATCGAATCATTGAAAAAACCTAAAACGGAACTAGATCTCATCAAGAAAAAACTAAACTCTTCAACCTCAATAAAACCATTATCAATGATTAAAGTTTTCCAAAAACCACAGTTTTACTTGATATATGATTCATTCGCCATAGTCATTGATACAATCGGCCAATTGATCTCTGATAAGTTCATATTCCCCTTCAAATTCAAATGTTCCAAGATTTGCCTAAAGGAGAATTTCTTGATTTGTATTGGTGATGACATTGTGGAAATCTTTGATCTAAGCTATGATGATGTCCAAGGATTTCAAAAATTCGACCCAGTGCAAATCATTAGAGGTAAGGATATTAAATTGATTGATGGGGTTAATGCAAAGATAGTTATGGCACATCCTAAAATACCAGGAAGACAACTAGTGTTCATTTTGGATATAATTATATAGAGACATGATGTGTTGATGAATGAAACGGACAATATAATACAAATGGCTACAATTGTAAAGTTTGAGCATGGTGTCATAATGTTTATTCATATACCTCTTCCCTTTTGAGCACATGATGCAAAAAAAGGAAATATCATGATGGCGTGTTAGTGTTCTTGAATGGACTTTCGTTGATATTAGAAAACGAATTCTGACGGCTATTTATATGGATTGAATTTCTTGGGGTGTATGATTGTCTTGAATTGATTGGAGTTAATTGATTTGGGGAGTTGAATGTTGAACTAATTGAATCATGTCTTGGACTTGCCAAACTGACATTGTTATTTGATGCTCTTGAATCAAGTGTGTTCAAAGTATTGACACTTGAAGCACTATTCAACCTCAGACGTTTCATCAAATTATTGACATCAACCAATGGTTTTTCAACAATAGGCTTTTTGATTTTAAATAACTTTATGGTTGTCCCATTCCATATTTTCAGTTGTAAAATGGTATGATCAAATTGGAAATTGTATGATTGTTGCTGAGAGTTCATAGGAGAGCTTGAATTATTTCCAGCTGTGGAGGAAGATTTGTTCCATGAAAACCCCCAACTTGATGCAACGTCTTTCAAATTGGATAATCCTGAATTTCTCTTGTTGAACCCCCAATTATACAGAAGATTGTTGGATCCGCCTAAATTATCTTTTACTTGATTATTTTGATAAAAAATATCACCCCATAATATACTTTCATACCAACCTAATGACATAGTGGACCAAATAAACTTCAAGCTTTCAAATTTAGTCTTGGGTAAAAATTCACTCGGTGAAATTTTTTGAACTTTGGAGTCATAATCTTTGATTCCTTCAACTTTAACTAAATTTTCCATGATTTCAGCTTTTGTAGATTCTTGTATCGTTGGCACTTCAGCTTTAATCAATTCAATCAATCTCAACAAGACCGTTAAACTTTTATAACCAGCCCAAGTCTTCGCTAATGGAGCATCCAATGGTAATTTGGATTTAGCCTTGGAAGACATACCAGTAGGAGGTTTTGGTCTTAAACTTGTTTCAAATTCATCTTTACTCTTATTTTTTCTTCTTAAGCTTTCATTATTCTCGCCATCGCCTAAAGTGCTTTGATCATTTCTTTCGTTGTTTCTTTCATTATCTTCATCATATTCATCTTCCTCTACTTCATCATCATTATTTTGATTAGCTTCGTCGCCCATTTCAGTATAGTTATCTTCACTTTCATAATTATCACCACTAACAGAACCATCCTCTTCTGCAATATCATTCAGCTCGTGTAGTGAGAGCTGTTCATGTTGAAACTCTTCAATTTTGGTCGACATTCCTTTGAAAACCTGTTCATGTTTGGTCAACACATAAAGTAAAGTTCTTGATTCTTTTTGAAAACGACAACAAAAATGAACAATGGCCCTAATCAATAAAGCCAACAGATCTAATTTCAGATTGTTTTTCAAAAACAAATCTGATGAGGTGAATTTGGAAATGACATTAATTAATGATAAACTTGAGTAATATGACAGAATGTTTTTAGATTTATAATGGACAGTTGGTGGTGGATCATCTGGAGACTGTTGTACCAATGGATTTTGCAATGGGATCAAATTGTATAAATATTCGAATAAATTAGGGGTGATCAAAACATCAAATTCATCATTTGAAAGGACTTGAGATATTTGAATGATGATGAAGTCTCTATAGGTCAGATTACTGATTGTTTGCATTGAAGTTGAAGAGTTGTTGATCTTGTAAAAATTTGGTAATTGATTATGATAATAGTTTTGATTTATTGGAATGATTAATTTTGAAACGAAAACTTCATCAGATGTTAAATAGAGCACAAAGAAACAAATGATTCTAATAATGTTCGGTTTGTAAATCTCCAAATGTTTGTAATATTTGATAAGATAAAATAGTGATATTATTAATTCATGAGCTTTTTTGGAATATACGAAATTTCTGAAATTTCTATTGCACTGAATCAACTCCCATAAGAAAACAACCAATTCAAGGGTCCAAGGTGATAATAAGGGCAGTGTATTACCACCAGTTCCAGCCTGGGCTATAGTCCCACCAGTTGAACCAGCACTACCGGTCAAAGTGCCAGATCCTGAGGCCGTTGATGGAGTTGATGAATTTGTGAAATTAGATTTAATAATATTGAACGGATTCAGTTCATTCTCCACGGCTTGCTCCATTGGTTTTTTCAAATAATTTATAAATGAATTAGCCAAAAAATTTAATTCATTTTCTTTGTGTAGTCTTCCAAAATATGATCTAACAAGATTATGGATTTTTTCATTTGAATTCAAAATGTTCAATTTGTACAAGAACTGAGTATCGTTTGATGGGATTGGATAAACAATCATGGATGTCAATAGATTCAATGAATAATTAACAAACGATTTTCTCAATACAACAAACTTATTCCCTTGATATTGTGATTCTTTATAAGCTAACCCATTCTTCTCTGAATCTGGATTGAAAGAACGACAAACCAAATTTAATAACGAACAAATAAAAGTCAAGAATTGTAATCTTCCTAAAGACGACACCAACACGGTCATAAATCTTGATCCTGAAGGGACAATCTGTTTAGGTAAAGTATACATCCCTTGAGATGTTAATGCTAAAATCAGTCTAACAACTTCTAATCTATTTGAATCCAATCTTGGATTTGGATTTGAATATTTACCATTAGATCCAATACCAACTTCCCAAGTCTTGAAATCCACACCGGGGACATCTTTATCAGGGCCCACTAGATCATTACCCAGGTCTAAAGTGAACCCTCTCAAAAATAATAAATCCAAAAGAGTATGTATCAATTGTTCACCTAACGGTTTTAATTTTTTCGCTATTCCACCAACGTGAACTTCAGTTGAATTTGGACCGGTACTATTCAAATTTTGTTGATGTATTGGATTGTTGATTTGGACTTTTGTGGATGAGTTTGTGAATTGAGAACTGTTTGTGTCAGTGGAAAAAGACCCTACTGTGGCATCATTGGAAAGGGAAGAATTCGGATTTGAAAAATCAACAGAGTTATAATTTAGGTTCCAGAAAAGATTATTTATATCCAATATGAAATCCGATTGTTTTTCAAAAAGGAAAGGCAGTAATCTGGTTAATGTCCTGACACAGTTTAATAGTTGTCTATGTCTTTCCTGGATTGATTTGGAATTGATATCATTTCTTCTCTTCTTTAACGATTCTGTAAATTCAATCGATTTCATAGTGATGACTCTTATCCAATTGAGGAAGTTCGGTTTATTTGAATCTCTTATTGTTTTCAAATCATTGAATGTCAAAATATTGAATATATCTTCAGCTAGTTCTGGTTCTTCCCAAAACATTTTCCAATAGGGATCATCCGATTGTAAAGGCGCATCATCAACGGAGCCTGTTAGCTTGAACACTCTATTCTTGAAGTTGAGCTTGGCTTCGGCGCTTGACATTGACATTGTTTGAATGAATTCAGTATCAAAGCATGAAATAAGACGGTTGTGGTGTGCTCTCTTTGTTGAACAGTAGTGATTGATAAGAACAATGGAACAGGAACACGAAACGTATCTCTTCTAAAACGACAATAGAGAGTCTTCCACAAAAAACCAGCGAGGACAAGAGCAGCAAGCACAGTAGAGCAGGCACGACACTCGGTGAATATGAGATTGGAAAAGTAGGGCCTTTGGATCCCTTTGTAATATTCCAGCAACAATAAGCTATAAAACAATTGTTAATCAACTCGGCTCTCTGCTTTTTTTCTCGAATATTCAAACTTTCCAGCAAAAATAAAGTGTCCAAATCACAAAAACGCCGATAAAGACGATAAAGGATTGATTGGTATACTACCCATTTGGTTAGTCTATCTTATATCTAATTAAGTCTACAGTGCTATAATAAATATGTTTATGTATTTTTGGTTTTGGATCTTCTCGTTATTTGTCTGAGAAGTAAAGAAGTGAAATAAAATGTCGTAGTCACGTAATAATAGTAAAAATAAAGCTGCTTGAATTAACTGATGAGTGGTTAACTGATTGCCTACCAGTCATTATCAACACATTCGAATCTTCTTTTACTCAAGGATTCCTTTTGGGTGGTCAAATGATCCTCAATGTTGTTTAATCTTGTGTCTAGATTATTTTCCCATTCTTCAAAACTAGAACCGAAAGTTGAAGAGTTTGCATTTGATAAAAGAGGAGGAGTGATGACGTTTGAAGGTAATGGGACTCTTTGGAAGGCAGAAGGTTGTTCGACTTGTTGTTGTTGTGGTGGTTGTTGGGCATAACTGAAGGTATTATTGCTGGTTTGATAGCCCTCACTAACGGCTTTTCTGATTCTCATCCCGATAGTTTGGAGATCGTATTGATGAGGATAAGATTCCTCTTGTTGCAAACTGTAGTTCATTTGTCTCTTGACTTGTGACATGATGGGATGTGTGATTGTTTTCAATAGTTTTAAATGACTTTAAATGTGTGGTTAGTCGTTTAAAATGTGTTTCAATGGTTCGATTTAAAGAGTTTTAAAGGAACTTTTTCTCTATTTGAATCTTTCCGAATTGAGTAGTGTAATTGTCACGTGACTATCATACAACAAATACATAACTCAAAGTATATGGAGAGTATAAAGTTAGTGCCATATGTACTAGAATATTCCAGAAGTATTTTTAGAGTGGTTTGGGGTAAAATCGGGAGTCTTTGGTGCTACTTTTATATATAATTTGTATAATTGTCGATTTATCAGCCTTTGTTACTGTAAATTTAATTGTATTTTATAATGTTTTGACAAAATTATTAGAAAATTAAACTAGTAAATATCATCAAGTTTTATCTAAAAACATTAATGATGCCATGAAAAGAACCAAATAATTATAATACACTCCTTCTCTACATCAACTTCTTGTAATATAAATCAACTTTGTATTAATTGCCTATATTACATAAGAACCATAGCTATCATTACATAATCAGTATAACCAAATCCTTATCAGAACTCGAGACTGAAATTGAACATTAAAAATTGATTTAGGATTAAATATTTAATTTACTAATTATACTGAGTACAGGGTGGATAGTTTATATATCTCTGGCAATACACAATGACATCATTCTCGTTTATCATTACCTGTACCTTTTGAAGTGTCTTGTGGTTCTTCCCCAGTCCAAGACACAATCAACAAGAAGCAGTAAACATCGTCAACCATCAAGATCAACAGACCCCGGTGGTGCACCACGAAATGACCAGCTGGCCCACAACGCCGATATTTTCCACAACATGGTACATACTGAAGATGATGCCCTGTGAGATTGGAATAGAGCCAATTAAATTTCATTTTGGTTTTCTCCAATTCGCTTTATTTATCACTTAGGGATTTCTCAGCTGTTGCGTTTCCACTATGTACACTTTATAGCGATTAATCTCACCAATATTCCAAACAATTTCAACAACTTTGAACAAGTGTTCATATATAAAAAGAGTGATCTCCCAACCAAGACAATACAAGTTAAATTTATTACTACAAACAATCACAATCACAACCATGTCAATCAACTTATCCTCAAAGCAAACAGTCGAACTAGAACAAGAATACTCGGCCCATAACTACCATCCATTGCCAGTGGTGTTCCACAAGGCCAAAGGTGCACACGTTTGGGATCCAGAAGGCAAAGAATACCTGGATTTCTTGAGTGCCTATTCTGCTGTGAACCAAGGCCATTGTCATCCAAAGATCATCGAGGCTTTGGTTGATCAAGCTTCCAAATTGACCTTATCTTCAAGAGCTTTTTCAAACGATGTGTTTAGCGCTTATGCTAAATACATCACAGAATACTTCAACTATGAAATGGTTTTACCAATGAACACTGGTGCTGAAGCTGTGGAAACAGCTTTGAAATTAGCAAGAAGATGGGGGTATGTTGAAAAGGGAATTGCTCCAAATGAAGCCATCATTCTTGCAGCTGAAAATAATTTCCATGGTAGAACCCTAGGTGTGATTTCAATGTCTACAGATACAGATGCTACAAATCAATTTGGTCCATTTTTACCTAAAACTGGTCCTTTAATTCCAGGTACAAACAAAGTGTTGAGATATGGTAATATTGAAGATTTGGAATTGGCTTTCACAAACGCTGGTGATAAAATTGCCGCTGTTTTATTGGAATCTTTACAAGGTGAAGCTGGTATTGTTGTTCCATCATTTGATTATTTCACCAAAGTGCAAAGATTGTGTAAAAAGCACAACATTTTGTTAATCATGGATGAAATTCAATCAGGTATTGCTAGAACTGGGAAATTGTTATGCTATGAACATTATCCAGAAGTTAAACCAGATATCGTTCTCTTGGGTAAAGCCCTTTCAGGTGGTGTTTTACCAGTCAGTGCTGTTTTATCATCCAAGAAAATCATGCTTACTTTAGAACCAGGTTCTCATGGATCAACATACGGTGGGAATCCATTAGCCTCAAGAGTCGCCATTGCTGCATTAGACGTTGTTCGTGATGAAAAATTAGTCGAGAGATCACAGGAATTGGGTGAGTTCTTCAAGAATGAATTGATCAAATTACAATCAGAATTCCCAAATATCATTAGTGAAGTTCGTGGATTGGGACTCTTAACAGCAATTGTTATTGATCCAAAAGGTGCCAATGGCCGTACAGCATGGGATCTATGTCTATTGATGAAGGATCAAGGTGTCTTGGCCAAACCAACCCATGATCATATCATAAGATTGGCTCCTCCTCTAGTCATCTCCAAGGAGGATTTGATCAAAGGTGTTGAGTCCATTAGAGCATCTTTGGGAAAGTTACCAAATGCTCCAAAAGCTCATCATTGAACTATAGCTTTCTATTCATGATTTCACTCTCAAGATCAATTGTAGTTCTGATCCTTCTTCTCTTTGTTCAACCACTGTTCAACAAATCGATTCATCTTTTCTTTCAATCGCTTCGCTCTGTTCCTCTTCGAGGAATTGCTCAACCCATTTAAACACTTTTGACTGATAGCTGCCACAATACCAGAACTTATACCCTTCTTTAAACTGAATAGTAACTAACGAAGTACCTGGTGGCGAAAATGTTGCTTTAATCAGATTTCATCGGATTGACGGTTCCACCACACCACCGCATAACCATCACCATACCATTAATACCCACCATCACAAGTTCAGTAGGCTGCTTGCTTCACGAGACGAAATAGTGACGATAACACCTCAGGATAACAACCTAGTCTGCCTAATTATCCACCATTGCTAATCCCGTAACACTTCTTGTTGCTCATCTTGAACAGTGTCACCAGTGTCAACTCGATGAGTAATTGCACCACCAGACAACCATAACCACCAACCGTCCACCAAATACAACGTCTTCTCCTTCAATTTTAACGCTATGAACTCGTAGAAACCACTAGATTAAACCTCCCAGTCGCCTTTACAACATACTCCTCAATTGACTCTCTCACACTCTACCAACAACCAACACCCCTGCTCTCAAATCGCATGCCTCGTCACCAAACCCGTCACCAGATGGTTCATCACCTGTTTCCACAAAAAAAAGGGCCCCTACCACCAACAACCAACTGACCACCGAAGCCAAAAAGCTGAAAATTTTGATATAAATAAAGGGATTCCCATAATTCCCATCTCTACTGTCTTTGATTTATATTTTAATTCTTCAGTAATTTAGTTTTACAATTCAATTACAAATTAAACAAATAAATCATTCACAATGGCTATCACAGTTGGTATTAACGGTTTCGGACGTATTGGTCGTCTAGTCTTAAGAATTGCCTTGTCAAGAAAAGACATCAAGGTTGTTGCCATCAATGATCCATTCATTGAACCAGAATACGCTTCATACATGTTCAAATACGATTCCACTCACGGTCGTTACGCTGGTGAAGTTTCCCACGATGGTCAAAACATTGTCATTGACGGTCAAAACATCAGAGTCTACCAAGAAAGAGACCCAGTCAACATCCCATGGGGTAAAGACAATGTCGACTATGTCATTGACTCCACCGGTGTCTTCAAAGAATTGGACACTGCTCAAAAACACATTGACGCTGGTGCCAAAAAAGTTGTCATCACTGCTCCATCTTCAACCGCCCCAATGTTCGTTATGGGTGTCAATGAAAAACAATACAACAATGAAAAGATCATTTCAAACGCTTCATGTACCACTAACTGTTTGGCTCCATTAGCCAAGATCATCAATGACAAATTCGGTATTGATGAAGGTTTGATGACCACTTGTCACTCCATCACCGCCACCCAAAAGACTGTTGATGGTCCATCCCACAAGGACTGGAGAGGTGGTCGTACCGCCTCTGGTAACATTATCCCATCTTCCACTGGTGCTGCTAAAGCTGTCGGTAAAGTTATCCCAGAATTATCTGGTAAATTGACCGGTATGGCTTTACGTGTTCCAACTGTTGATGTTTCAGTTGTTGATTTAACCGTCAAATTGTTGAAGGATGCCACCTACGATGAAATCAAGGCTGCCGTCAAAGAAGCTGCTGAAGGTCCATACAAGGGTATTGTCGGTTACACTGAAGATGCCGTTGTTTCTTCAGATTTCTTGACCGATAACAGATCATCAATCTTTGATGCTTCTGCTGGTATCTGGTTATCTCCAAAATTCGTCAAATTGATCTCATGGTACGATAACGAATACGGTTACTCCACCAGAGTCGTTGACTTGTTGGAATACGTTGCCAACAAAGCTTAAGAATCTTCTTGAGTGGTTTATAAAACTTGATTTTTTGGCTCTAAGTAGCTTAATGAAATAGTATACAATTATGATAATGATTGAAATCTCTGTAGCAACATATAGTAAAAGTACTTCATTTTTCAAACCATCAGTATCGATAACTTTACACCTCTCGTTTCATCTGTTCCATCTGTTTCATTTGTTTCAGTTGCTCCAGATGACATGCCAGTTGCTCCAGGTGCTTATCTTGACGTTGTGGGTGTCTTCACGTGGGCCTCAGCTTGAAAACCGTTAAGAACGGTAAATAGGTGTAAAAAGTGCTACAGAGACGGGACAAGTTGGACAAGAATCCTAGAAGTCGTACTACTCTATAAAGACACCAGCAATTAGCTCTAACAGTCAATCCACCAACTCTTACCGGTTAAATCTCTGGGTTTTCTTATCAGTCCCTTTTTGTCATTTGGTGCCAGTTGGATAAAATTCAAAAGGAAAAAAGAGGCGTAATCACAAAACTGAATAATCATTACGCAACGCAAAAACATTATTTAAAGAACCCTTTCTTTGCCACCTCTCAATACCATTGAAACTACTATTATCACAATAACTAATATCAACTGCTGCTACTGGATGACTCAACAAGCTTTATCATTTGGTCAGATCTCCTTCTTAACTTTCCAAGCGGTTGTTCAAGTCATAATTGTATGCTTTGCTGGATTTTGGGCTGCAAAAACCGGATTATTGAACAAAAATGGTCAAAAGATAGTCTCAACATTGAATGTGGATATTTTCACACCTGCTTTGATCTTCAGTAAATTGGCCAAATCATTAAGTATTAAAAAATTAATTGAAATTATTGTTATACCCATTTTTTATGCCATTTCCACTGGGATCTCCTATTTGGTTTCTCAAATTGTTTCAAAATATCTACAATTGGATCAATATGAATCAAATTTCGTCATTGCAATGTCTGTTTTCGGCAATTCCAACTCACTACCTGTCAGTTTAACAGTTGCCCTTTCATACACTTTACCCAATTTGGAATGGGATGATGTTGATGGTGATACTCCTGATCAAATCGCTGCAAGAGGTATCTTATACTTGTTGATTTTCCAACAAATTGGTCAAGTGTTGAGATGGTCATGGGGTTATAACACATTGTTGAAAAGGAAACCAACGCCCATGACATCTTATACGGTGGACGTTGAAGATCAACAACATGGAGGATCTCAACCAAAGTTGATCACCTCTGAAGAACAAACCAATAAATCCAGCAATAACAACAAACCATATTTGAACCCAAGTTATAACTCTTCCCAAACAGATCATTTGTTAGGAAGTAGTAATAATAATTCAGATGATGAAGGACATGATCAAGAGGGACAAGTTGATTATTATTTCCAAGATCAATCCCTTATAGCTCAAGTCAAGCAAAAAATAACCACTGCATGGAACAAATTCAACAGCTTTATGAATCCTCCATTATACGCCATGGCTGCGTCTGTTGTTGTTGCATCCATCCCAACAATCCAAAATGCCTTTTATGTTGATGATGGATTTGTACAAAACACATTATCCGAAGCCATTAGACAATTGGGGTCAGTATCTATCCCATTAATTCTTATTGTCTTGGGTACAAATTTGTATCCATCATCAGATATCCCACCAGCTTCTGCAAATTATAAAAAAATCGTCATTGGTTCATTATTATCACGTATGGTAATCCCACCTTTGATCTTGTTACCAATCATCACTCTGGTTGTTAAATATGTTCAAATTAGTATTATTGATGATCCAATTTTCTTGGTTGTGGCTTTCATATTGACGATTTCTCCTCCTGCTATTCAACTATCACAAATTTGTCAATTGAATGAAATTTTCGAACAAGAAATGGCCGGTGTACTGTTTTGGGGGTATGTTATCTTGACTTTACCCACCACTATTCTGACTGTGTCTGGTGCGCTAAGAGTCTTGGAATGGGCCGTTGATGATTATTCGAACTGAAAGTTATAATTCTGTTAATCTACACTGAATTTTGAGTGCGTTTGCGCTTCTTTGCTGTTGGTTACATATGTGTACAATTCAATACTTGATAAATTCTTACGACTTCCAATTTTTCGAAAAGCATAGTATTCATAGCATGTAGTTTTCATATAAATAAATAAAACGAATTGATCACTCTGTCCCAATGACCAAAGATTTCAAAACTGTATAATCTTCAATCCCATATTTGGAACCTTCTCTACCGAATCCAGATTCCTTAACACCACCAAATGGTAACGAAGCTTCACTCAGGGCACCTGTATTAATCCCAATCATACCAACTTCCAAACCTTCAGCAACTTTCCACAATTGATTAATATCCTTGGTGAAGAAATATCCAGACAATCCAACATCAACACTGTTATTCAAATTTAAAACTTGTTCCACAGTGGAGAATTTAATAATTGGAGCAATTGGTCCAAATATCTCCTCTGTGAAAATTTCCATCTCTTCATCAAGATTGGTCAAAATTGTTGGTTTGAAGAAATTGGCACCAAGTGATGAATCAACTTCACCTCCAAATTCCACCTTGGCACCTTTAGAAACCGCATCTTTGACCAAACTTGTCATTTTCTCAATAGCTTTACTATTGATCAATGGACCATGTGTAATACCGCTTGATGTGTCATACCCTTTACCCAATTTGAAAGTTGAAACTTTGGCAATGGCCAATTTAAGAAATTCCTCATAAACATCCTCTTGAACAAAAATTCTATTGGCACAGACACAAGTTTGACCACTTTGTCTAAATTTACATTGAACAAGGGCCTCGATTGTCTTGGAGAGATCAGCATCATTAAACACAATGAATGGAGCATTCCCACCAAGTTCAAAACTTGTCTTTTTCAAAGTTGATGATGCTTGACTTTGTAAAATCTTACCAACATTTGTCGAACCTGTAAATGAAATCTTCTTAATCTTTGGTGCTTCACATAATAATTTACCAACTTTGGAAGTATACTCATGATCCGTGGCCAATACATTAACAACACCAGCTGGCCACTGGGCTTCAGTAGAGGCTAAATGTGCAATGGCCAACGAAGTCAATGGTGTTTCACTAGCTGGTTTGATAACACTTGTACAACCAGCTGCAATGGCACATCCCAATTTTCTTGTAATCATAGCAGCTGGAAAGTTCCATGGTGTCATGATACCAACAACACCGATTGGTTGACGTAGTGCAATGATCCTTTTGTTGGCAGTGGCTGATGGAATAACATCACCGTAAATTCTAGGAGCTTCTTCTGCAAACCACTGGAAAAATGAAGCTGCATATGTTATTTTTCCAATACATTCGACTAAAGGTTTCCCATTCTCAAAGCAAAGAATCTTGGCTAGATCTTCTTTATGTTTAGTCATTGAATCGTATAAATCATAGAGCAATTTTGAGCGTTCTCTAGCACTTGTCTTTTTGAATGTTTGGAAACTTTCATAGGCAATATTGATGGCTTTTTCATAATCTTCTGGTGAGGCTTTGGAAACTTTTATAAACTCTTCATTAGTTGCAGGATCACGAACGCCAAATTCTTTACCCAATCCACCGGAAACCCATTCATTATTGATGAACAATTTGGTTTGTAATAGGTCTTGGTTTTTCAGTTGGGATTTCAAAAGAGTTTGAACTTGAGAGGACATCTTGGGAATTGCGCTGTGGAATTGTCTTACAAGACCTTTGTTACATCCCTGAGATTTGAACATCATAATCTGTCTTTATATACAAATACCAAATATTTTTTCAAATTCCCCTGTCACCCACTCCACAAAAGAGGAGTTTGATCTATTTAGAAAAATTGTCCATCAACAATAAAATCACCTTTACTGAAAATGCGCTATGTTGCTTTACTTTGCTTTTGCATTGTGTCTCGCTATTAATTTATTCCCCAGAATTTTCAAACTATACCAAAACACCGCGCGCATTTTTACTTAAAAGCGGAAGTACAAAAGAATCATAAACTATGGACAATTACGCGGCGAAACTCTTGATTCATAATATATTGTATTATCCTATTTACAATTGTACAATTAGTAATGTTCCGGTAACGGTAATGTCACATTTACTGTTCAGCTTTAACTTCTTTAACTGGGGCTTCGTTCTTAACATCACCGAATAGTTCATTGAATATTTGTGAATAGTTATCAACAAATGATGCATCAAAATCTTTCTTTAGTTTTTCATCTAAATCATCGAAATCGTTTTCATTATTCTTAGGTAAAAAGATTTTCTTTATACCATTTCTTTGAGCTGCAATTAATTTTTCTTTCAATCCACCAATTCTTAGCACTTTACCAGTTAATGTAATTTCACCAGTCATGGCGATTGCAGGTAATGGTTTATTCAATGCCAATGAGATTAATGCAGTTGTCATGGTAATACCAGCAGAAGGTCCATCTTTTGGAATAGCACCTTCTGGACAATGGACGAAAACGTTGTGAGTTTTGAAATAATCATTCTTGACATAAGATTTGGCAACGGCAAATGAAACATTGGAACTTTCTTTCATAACATCACCTAATTGACCAGTGACTCTTAACTCACCACCCTTTTCACTGGATTCACCAGAAGATTCAACATATAATGAGGTACCACCGATTTGAGTCCATGCAAGACCCATAATGACACCTGGTGGTGTAACTTCATATAATCTGTCACTAGTATAAATTGGAGGTCCAATATAATCTTTAAGTGTTTCTGGCGTGATATTCAAAGCGAAATCACTTGGTAGTGTAACAGTTTCCACTGGTATGTCTTCTTTCTTAACGGCTTCTCTATCAGATTTTGGCTCACGATGATCAATGTTTGGTTTGATTTCTTCTGTTGGTTCGGTAGATGCCTTTTCAATATGATCAGTAACAGCTTTAAAAGCGGCTTTTCTGTAAACTTTTTCAACCAATTGTTTTAATCTTCTAACACCATTTTCTTTAGCATATTGTCTAACAATGTTCTCCACGGTATCATCACCAATAGTGATATTAGCATCACCAAGACCTGATTCGATTTTAGCCGATGGAATCAAATAGTTTTTGGCAATTTCAACTTTTTCTTCAGACACGTAACCTGGAATCTCAATAACTTCCATACGATCCAATAGAGGTCTTGGAATTGTGTCTAAAGTGTTTGCTGTACAAACAAACAATGCCTTCGAAAGATCAATTGGAAAATCCATATATTGATCCAAGAACTCGTTGTTTTGTTCTGGATCCAATAATTCTAATAAGGCAGCAGATGGATCACCATTAAAACCAGAATGGTTACCGATCTTATCAATTTCATCAATCAAGATCATTGGGTTCATGGTATGTGTCTTTTTCAAAGCTTGAACAATACGACCTGGCATGGCACCAACATAAGTTCTTCTATGACCTTTGATTTCAGAAACATCACTTAAACCACCAACGGAAATTCTGAAAAAGTTTCTGTTTAAAGCTCTAGCGATAGATTTACCGATAGAGGTTTTACCAACACCTGGTGGTCCAACAAAACAGATGATTTTACCTTTAACTGTCCCCAGTAGTTTAGCAATGGCAATGAATTCCAAGATACGATCTTTGACATCTTTCAAACCATAATGATCCTCTTCCAAAATCTTTTTGGCTTCGGCAATGTTGAAAGTTTCTGGTGTATAATTACCAAATGGAACATGGGAAATCCAATCCAAATAATTTCTAGTTACACCAAATTCAGACATGTGTGGTTCTAAAGTTTGTAATTTTGTCAATTCGTCATCAACAATTTTTTGAATTGCTTCTGGAACAACATAGTCTTTCATTCTTTCATTGATTGTATCAATGATTTTTTGACGACCATCGTCCATACCTAATTCCTTTTTAATCTGTTTTAACTTCTCCATCAAAACATATTCTTGTTGTTTCTTACTAATCTTGGCTTCAACATCTTTAACAATCTTATCGTATAGTTGAACTTGTAAAACTTCCCTCTTCAATAATGTTAAGCCAAGTTCCAGTCTTTTCTCAATATTCATTTCACCTAAAACCTCTTGAATTTCGGCAACTTCACCAACACATAACGAAGCTGCGAAATCAGCAAGGTCACCTGCATTATCATAAATGGAACCATTTTCACGATCACTGAAAGTAGCAATTTGTTCTTTGATATGATGGTTGTATTGAGAGGCATCTTTCAATACTCTTAGAATTTCACTTGTTAAAGCATTTACAACTGGAGATTTTTTATCATATGGTTCAGGTTTCAATGAGGAAATATTGACTCTTGTAACTTCATATTGGGAAAGAAATTCAACTGGATTGTATTCAGACTCTTCATCAATCTTGTTGATCAAACGTTCTTCTTTTTCGGATTGAACTTCAGATTCTTCCAATGATTTGCCTTCGTTGATTAAATCTTGTTCGACTTCTTTTTCCAATTTTTCCTTATCAAGAGTTTCATCGGTGATAATTTCACCTAAGTTTGTTGGAGGAAGAATATCGTCAATTTTAATTCTTGAATGTGGGTAAAGAACAACAGTCATTCCTTCATTTCCATGAGTATCTTTAACCATATGAGAAGATGTAATTTGTGCAAATACACCGGTTGAGAAAACCTCATCCTTACTTGTTATCAAGTCACTATCGGCTTGTTCATCCTTGAAGGCGAACACACCAACGTATGGCTTACTTTCATCCACCAATCTAGTCACAGCTTTTATGACTTGTGGATCAGTAAGTCTGATGGCTTTATATAGACCTGGAAACAATGGACGTTGTGTAATTGGAATAGCCATCACTTGGGGATAAATTTCTGGGTTATGTTCAATTTGAAAAGTTCTGAATTTACTTGTCTTACCACTTGGATCATCCCCACCGTCCGCATCATCACCACCATTAGACGAGGATGAAGCCCCACCAGCGGCAGATTTAGAAGACTCAGAAGATTCCTTTGAAACCGTGTCATTAATTTTTGATGGTGTGTCTTTCTTCTTCTTCTTTTTCTCTACTGGCTTTTCATTCTTTGTTGGCTCATTTTCTGGCTTATCTGACTCTCCATTTTCTGGTTGTTTAGATTTGTCATCTTCCTTCAAGATTAATTGCTCGTTTAAACGGTTGTTGATTAGCTCAAAGTCTGGAGCGGTTTGAGTAGATGGTATTGGAGGTAGGTTTAATTTGGAAACAAAGCTTGAGTCCTTCAAAAGCTCATTATAAGAGATATTCGATGCATATCTTGTGGATAATGTTGAAGCTCTTTGTAGACTGACCCGTTGATTCACGCTCAAAAGCGATCTCAAGCAGCTTCTTGAACGCAGCATTGTACCAATGGATTCACAATAATATGCGCTTGGAATATGGAAAGGTATTGAGCTGGACAGATGTTTGTTTTAATGTCTTTTGACATGAAGTGGCAACAGGATCATGGATCTCTCCATTGTCGACTTGACGACGGAGGTGGTTTTCTAGGGGGTGTCCGGATGTTAGCTTATATGACGTCCAAAAGATTCTGTCAAGCTGTGAATCATAACGAAAGCCCAATAAAGATTCAACAGTCAGTGAACTCAAGAAATATACATGAATATATAAGTAGGTACAATATAAGTATGTTGTAACTAAACCATGAAAACACTTTCGATTCACTTGTAAAAACCAAAATTCTATAGTACAAAAAGATATATATACAGCGGAGCCGAAGTCTCCCACGACCGAGTCTAATTAAATAGAGACCAGCAAAGATAATGAAAGAGGAGCACACGCACTGCCATAAAGAGCCATTTTTGGGCTTCAATGGTTGGATTAAAATTGCACGGAATAATTTGAATAATTTATTTGAACTTTCAAACCGACAATTCATCAGTACTGATCGTTATTAGTGTATTCGTATAAAACACCGTCCTCACCTTCAGTTTTCAATCCATTAGAGCCGTACGGTTCATTACTGACATGGCTGGCACTTTCCTCGCTTCCATCCTCCAGCTGTCCATGTTGGTGGTGTTCCTCCAGGGACAAAATATCGTCTTCTTCAACGTCTTTCATGGAGTTTATTATATCGTGATGCATATGGCTTTCCATGTCCAGATCATCCCCGTGTAGTGGTATGTTGGTGATTTCTCTCTGTAGTTGCTGTTGCTGTTCATAAATTGCATTATTTGCCTGTTTTTTAGGTCTTTTAGTTTCACCACGCTCTTGTTTTAGCGCTTGTTGTTCTCTATATTTAGCCAGGTATATCTTCAAAATTTCTGAATAGTTTTCAAATCCCAGACTTGACATTGCAAAGAGTATATCTTCACCATTAATGGTTTTTCTTTTTTCAGATAAACACTTATCACTTGATTCACTCGTTATAAACGATATGAATTCAGAAACGCATTCTTGCATACACTCTTTGGCATCTTTTGAAACTTTAGCGGTGGATGGTAGAGTGTTCTTCATCAATCTAGCGACGTTTGCGATAGGTAGCCATCTGTCTTGTTCTCTCAGCTCGATTTCTTGATGTTGTTTCTCCGTCAGAGGAGGAAGTGAGCTGTTGATGCTACTATCTCCACTGTTATCGATGTTCATCGTTCAAAATTGTGTGGGTACGAAATGTTTCAACTCCAGCAGAAACTCCCTGGATAAGCTATAAAATCCTCTGGAAAGGCAGTGGTAGACGATTTTTAAATAACGAGTAGACTGTTCCACTATTATTGACCGATCTATTGAGTCAGCGCTGCTTGATGTTCTGCAGTTTTTAAATCTCCAGGTATGAACTTCTCGAATATGTGATTACAATTCTTTGTCTTCGATTAGTTATTTTTTCCGGCGAAAACTTGAAAAGTGCCAAAACTACCCAATTGGGAATTCTGTGAATAAGTTTTCGCAAATTTCGCCAAAAGCGCCAAAATTGATCGCGAAAGAAAATTGAAGACTATTTTGACGCGTTTAAAGATCTTTTGACAATATTGAAGATATCAGCTATCCACAAGGATTACAATACTAGAGGAGTAACAGTAACAATGCCACCAAAAGGTTGGAGAAAAAGTGCAGATGGGTCTTACCCAGTCCCATCCAAGGAACGAGACATGATTTCCATTGACGATATTCTATTTCCAAAGGCCACAGTGAATAGACTTGCAAGAGCCATATTACAAGAAGGCGGTGTCATATCAAAAGATAGTTCAACCGTCATACAGAGAAGTGCCACAGTGTTTGTCAGCTACCTTCTGGTACAGTAAGTGCTTCACACCTCGCTGCCGGGATTTATGAGTGATTACTCTACTAACTTCAAATATTATAGTGCTAGAGAACATGCAAAGAAATTTGACAGAAGAACGATAGGACCTCAAGATATAACTAGTGCATTGGTCGCTGCTGAATTTTCATCTTTCCTTCCAATGGTGAAACAAGAACTAGATACATTCCAAGCCAATAAAGATGCATTGAAGCAAAAGAGAAGAGAAGCCAAAGAAAAGGGTATTACTACCGGTGATGCCAATGATACCATTGACGCAGAAGAGAAAGAAGCTGGTGAGGCTGGCGAAGCTAAAGGCGACGAAGGGGAGGAAGAGGAAGATATTGACAGCCTTGAAGAGCTGAATGAAGGTGAATTTGAGCAACCAGTATCGAAAAAGATAAAATCACTGACCAGTGCCTCAAGAGAAGACACTGTGAGTGAACCTGAAACGGATCAATAGATAATATTAATTTAATGAGAAGAAATGATTATAAGTCGAGTAATAGCTACGTAAAACAAGTACTGGTTGTGAATGTAGTCATTTCCCAATATTCAGTTTACCAGATGTCCAAAAGCAGTTGAGTAAGTGGTCGCGGGTCCGAGGAAAATATAGTGAATTATTGTTTTTAAGTGTTGAGGGAATGTTGATATCTATCTAGAAAGCACAAGAAGAGAGAAGACTGATACCTTAGACGGCTAGGGCGAGAGTTGAATATTCAACCCACTGAGGAGCAAAATCACTTTGCTACACTTTGCAGCACCTGAACGATATGAGAGAACGTTCGTTGCTCATATTATCTTTTTGACACAAAAGCGAAGTTTTGCTTTGCAGGAGAAACACACTAGATTTAAAAGCTTTGAATGGTTCAAGGGATACCGAAAAAGACTCAGATGGTACTGCTAGCTCAAATTTGCTATTGAGGAAAAGTTGCTAGGATGACTCTTTGCTTACCACCAGAATTGCTCAAAATAATTGCAGAGAATAGTGATGATATCACTTTATTGAATGCCATATACATGGACCCTGATTTACAAAAATACTCTTGTTTCGAATGTTGGATAGTACCCAAGCCTGAAAACTACCCCTATCAAGCCAATGTGAAGTTGAGGAATGAGGTTTATGATCTTGAAGGTAATTATCTTTATCCTGATATGATGAAGGTCACTCACGAATGGGATACTACAGATGGACCAACTATTCTTGATTTCTATGGAGATATACAGCGAGATCCCCATACGCGAGATCAAGAAAAGAATCTAAGAAAGCAATGGATCAACACCCAAAATACAGATAACCCATTCCCGCCATTATTCGAGCTGGCGATAGAATCGTACCCTATAATCAAGATAAATACGCCAAAAATGTCAAGTGATCCTGAAATGGGTGATTTGTGTCGTCTTTTGGAATATATCACAACGAAGCATCCCTGCAAAAGAATAAGAATATCAACCACAGACCCTGCATTTGTCACTCCTCCATATGATACACGGTTTCTATCTGATGAGCAGATTTTTGGTTATGACTTTACCGAAGTGCGAGATTTAAATCAGAACGCTTTAATTCACACACTTAAACACGATGTTGAGACTTTATGGTACTTTCCAAAGATTACAAATTTGCAGTTTAAGATCAGCTCTTTTACTAATTTTTCCATATCACCCAACAAGATAGTTGCACCTTTTTTGGTAGATTTAGACATTGTTTGTTTTGATAGTCTCCATGAAACCAAAGATGACTTCTTCAGTTTCTTTATGGCACCTAATCTAAAGGTATTTAAGGTTGCAAGGCCTTCAGAAAAAAATCAAGGTTACAGAAAGTTTTATCCTAGCATCATTCTCGATGGTACGTCTTTAAATGTGGATAAGATCCTCAAACAATTCCCGTTGTTGGATCGCTTGGAAATATCGTCACCTAAATTCATTCTCACGCCAGCCAAGATCACAGAAAGTGAATCGAATTTGAAAACCCTCGTTCTTTCGCATTTAACAGAGCCTGGACCAAATCTTTCCAACTGGAGTTTCAAATCATTGTCGTCTTTCTACTTGAGAAATGCAAATGTTCAGCGATTATCTGGATTTTTCGAGATCAACACGCTTATTAAAATACTCGAAATCAACGAATGCCCAAGCTTCAGATCGCTTAGAAATGTCACATTTCCCAACTTGGAACAGTTTTTGTTAATACATCATTCAATGGATCTTTCAGGTGTTTCATTTTGTGACTTATCATTTGTGAAATTGGAAACACTACATCTTGAAGTGAGGGCACCAGCATTGGAGTTCAAAAATATCAAAGCCCCAAGCTTGAAATCTCTAGCGTTTAAATGGCATTTACAATGTGGCATGAGCACAATGGCTGAGTCCTTAACGCAGGTACAGTCAAACAATCTAAGAGAGTTGATTTATGTTGGGAGCATTTTCGAAGATTTTTATGATTTGTTAAATATTCCATTGTTCAAAACTTTGGAAAAAATCAAACTATGTTTCTATTGTGATCTCAACGAATTCAAATACCACTCACTACTGCATGCTTTTTTAGCTCACCTTGGTGAAAGGTTCCCAAAAAAGGATGTTGCAAAAGTTTCTTTCTCTGAGCTGAGATGGTAATGTTGAGTACAAGGTTTTATTGTACATGAGATATTGGTGTCACAAATAGAAGCTCATGTCTATTCTATGCTTTGTGCGACAATGATCTCTGTGTGGTTTATATTGAAAATCAGCTTGCTACAGTGGCATACGAATTGCAATTGACACAACATTCATAAGCGAATTTCTGTAGTGACTGAATAATAGCACCCAATTAATTAGTTATACACCTATGAAGAACAGCTGAAAAAATGAACAATATCACAGATACTTTTGATGAACGACCCCATGAAATCTACCCGATGAGTACCTTGGCCAAGATAAGAAGCACCAATACTCCAAGTATAATGACCACGACCCAAAACTTGACATTATTCCACCAAAGTCTTCTTTTAGCCCTTGTAGAATTTGTTCTAAAATTACTAGATAGTGTATTTATTCTATCAGTTTTGTTAACCAATAAGTTAATTCTTTCGTTTCTTTCCAAGACTTGCTCAATGTTATCATTCAAGACATATTTAACCTGATTTAGATCGTTTTTCGTTATTTCAATCAAATTTCTTTGGAATTGAGATTCTTGAAATTTGATAATTTGATTGAAACGAATCTTGAATTCAATATTTGAAGAATTTGATTCTTTATATTCTCTAAATTCTTTGATTATAGTATCTAATGTGAGTAGTGGAAAAGAGCGTGGGATATCAGCAGCACATATAGTCAAGACAGTGATTAGGTCATTTGTAGGGAGGATAAATTTCAAGAAATATAGAGATAGATTCAGATTTGGTATATCTAGGGGTACTGAGCCCACTAGAGAATCCGAGGAGTTGATAATGCTAATTTGGGCAGAGATCGTCTCATTCAAGTTGAAAAGCTTATGCTTGGATATGATCACCTGGTTTTCTAAAGTGTAAAGAGTTGTGGAATTGAGAGTGAATGTGGTGTGGATTACTTTTGATTGTGTATTAGTAGAGTTATTATCGCGTGGTATGCTGGTGTATGTTCACTTACAAGAGCTGTTGATATCGTTTTCTTCCGTCATGATGTTCTGTGCTGGGGATTCAAGGGGGTTTCGAGTGTGTGATTGGAAAGCGTTTGTTAGTTGAAGATTGTAGATTGTAGTTGTATTGTAACGATTCCAGTTTTTATTTCTGTCACAAAAGTCCGCGATTCTTTCCTTTTCCACAATCTTCAGATCACGAGAATCAACCAACAGAAAGATCAAAGACAAATCGTTCATTCATTGCCATTGGAAAAAGTTGGGACTTGAAGGGCATATCGAATCTGATTGGCAACAATGCCAAGGAGCCATACATCAAGATGACGGCGTGCAGAGACACATATTCTGGTCCACCAAACATAGCCAAGAACAGCCATCATACCGGATTTGACTTCAACCAATAGTTGAGTGATCTACACTACAGGATTGAGGAGCGGAACTGTTGCATTATTTCATCCATATAATTCGTGTTATGACGTTATGTAGTTTATATTAATCTTTTTTACTGTATTGACATTATCATTCATCATCCTCTCAATTATCATTTTGACTAGCTGAAAGGATTCTCAATATGTTCAAAAACAAATTGATTATATCCAAATATAAGCTGATTGCAGCTGGGACTTCATCCTCCACGTTATATTTTCTCATAATTAGTTGGGTATCGACAAGAATATACCCACTAAAGACAATAGCACCAATTGAACTATAAACCAATTCAGCAGTACTTGATGGTTGGAAAAAGAACCAGATGAAACCAATACCAATCATGCAAAATAAGACAGAGTTCAAAACACCTGCCCATGATGTGAAATCGTATTTGGATTGGAAGGCAAATAATGTCAACCCAATGAAAACAACCAAAGTTATGGTTAATGCTTCCAAAACGATTTGAGTATCATATAAACTAGTGGCAACACCAATCATATAACCTTCAAAAACAGTGAACCCTGTCAATAGTATCAAATTTATTGGATATTTTCTACTTTGAACATAAGCCGCAATTAAAAACCCGATAGAACCAGCAATAGAAACGAAAAATAACCAAATGTTTGTCAATGCGAAATTTTGCACTGTATCATTAAGAGATATGAAGGCACCAATAGCACCAGTGATTAATAGTTGTAAAAATAACAAAGTATAAACTTTCTTGATGAATTGTTGTCTAATGGATAATTCGCAACCAGAAACGTTTGTGTCGTATTTGAAATCATCTGGAATATTATCAGCACCAGTTTCTCCATATGGAGATTGTTCTGCGTTATCAGAATATGATGGTGGGTTATTTATAGGAGCGTAACTCATCTTTGTAATGTTTGAAAGGTGAAGTTTTCAATAAATTGTTGTTTCTTTGTGGTTAAATAGAATTCTTCTTTACATTTCTTTAAATTTAAGACATTTCGCCCCCGGTAAGAGACACATGATCACAATCGGGGGCTTATGTCAGATATTACAAAGCAGTGTACCAATTTGAGAATTTTAAAGCTGATTTATTTGGTATTGCAATGGAAAAAGTCAAATGGGTATCGATGATCATGTTTCCATAGTTGTATGGTGTGATTTAAATTAGTGGCTCTCTAGTGTCAACTAGGTTTAACAGTACTGATTGGATAGGGAAGCACCTCAAAATATTCCAAATCTAACAAATCTTCAGATTTTATCTAAGCTTGTTCTAGGATGTGTTTCAGTATCATTTGACTGTGTACTTCATCATAAACTTTCTGTTAACTTTTTAGTCCTCCTTTCCAATGGTTGTATAATGTCTTCTGACCCTTAAAATGGAGTAATGTCACTCTCAACAGACAAAAGCCACCAATTTATCCATATTTTGTTCTATTTAGACTCTACAACTTAAAATGTAGTAGCCAACTGACAAGTTACAACCAGAGTAAATTCAACTATGAGCTTTATGCAAGTACAAATCATCAGTTGCAACCTTTGTAGTCACACGCACTCTAGGGGTGAAATTGTGTAACCTGAGAACGAATGAGATTCCATAGGGATACACCGGACTCAACAAACCCTTATTTGACGACTCTTTGTTCATTAAAGCCGTTGTGCAATTTTAGTTTGTCGCTGTTTAATATGTCTCAAGGGGTTGTTCTTTTCTTCTTTTGTGGGTTTCGATGCATCGTGTCTTGTCTCTCGACCAATGAGCGTTCTCGCGGGTTTAGCGCAACTGCGGTTGACACTAATGGAAAGTGGATCTAGATGACAAAGCACAAAACTTTGAAAAGTGTGCGCACTTTCTAATAAGATTGTTTAATGATATGCAAACTCCACTATACTTTACGTTGGGCAATCATGCAAATTTCACAATTTAAGGATGATTGTTTAAAGTATAAACCAAGTGACTGAAGAATATAAATATTCATACAACGCTCCTTATTGTAATTGCCTCAGTTGGTTCAATTGAGTATTAATTCTTAATCAAACAAACAAACAAACAAACATGGCTCCATTAGATATCTCTTTAGAAGGACAAACTGCAATCATCGTTGGTGGTTCCAAAAACTTGGGTGCAGAAACAGCTCGTGAATTAGCAAGATTTGGAGCAAACTTGGTTATTCATTATCATTCATCTTCAGAAAAAAACAATGCTGAATCTCTAGTTAAAGAGTTGAAGGAAAAACATGGTGTTGATGCAATAACCTTCCAAGGTGATATAGCCGTTGAGAAGGAGTGTGAAAACTTGTTCACGAAGGCCAAAGCCAAATTCGGTGGTGTTGATATCGCAGTTAACAATGCTGGTAAAGTCTTGAAAAAACCACTTGGTGATATTTCTGAACAAGAATACGATCAAATGTTTTCAATAAATTCCAAAACTTCTTTCTTCTTTATCAAAAATGCATACAAATATGTCAATGACAAAGGTCGTATCATCTTTTTAGTTACGAGTTTATTGGCTGCATATACGCCATATTATGGGTTATACCAAGGTGCCAAGGCTCCAGTTGAATATTTTGTCAAGGCTGCTTCTAAAGAGTTACAAGATAAGCACATCAGTGTTAATGCAGTTGCTCCAGGTCCTATGGATACTCCATTCTTGTACGGTCAAGAAACAGATGAAAGTATTGTCTTCTTGAAGTCGCAAGGAATGGGTGGAAGATTGACGAAAGTTGAAGATATCGTTCCAATCATTAGATTCTTGGCCACTGAAGGTACTTGGTTGACTGGTCAAACATTATATGCTTCTGGTGGATTTACTGCTCATTAAGATGTATATGCTGTGTTGCACTTTGCTCAAGAGTCGGTACCTGCCTCTTAATTCCGCAAATATCGTGCTAAACATTTCTACTTTTATTTGCGCCCTTTTTTAATTTGATTTATCCATATGTTGAATCTTTACTGTAGATCATGAATATGCTCTTCATCTTCCGTAACTCTTTTTTCAAAGTACAAGATGTTGCGTAATTCTGTTGCTATCTGACAAAAATGCTGTTCTGATCAACATTATGCAGGCAAGTACACTTGGAATATAAGATCGGTGATTGCAAAATGCTTTTTTCGCTTACATACTCCAGTGCTACAACTAGTTTTGTCTGGTTGTAGAGGGCCAGGCTTGTGATGAGCCTTGTAATAGGTGGATATTCCCACCTCGATGGAGTAGTAGTGAATCCAATCGTCGTAACTGTTTTGCGTTACCTTGGTTAGCCAGTCTGTGGATTGCGTTTTGATCTCTACTTTATGTCGGTGCTTGCGTTTGTTATTTTCCCGGTCGCAAGGAAAAGAATCTTTCGCCTCTCCGAGCTCATCGACTACTAGTGTAATAACTCTGTCCGATTCTCAAAGGCTCACTGTGTGGTGGAGGATACTATAGGTGGGTATTCTGGGGTTGAGACGGGTTCAGTGAGTCCAACCGTGTTATTGGTTTTGCGATATCTTGATTTTTGATGGTAGAGATTCGGATTAATCTCTAAATGCTGTTGATATGCGTGTCTCGATGCTTCAACATAACTCATCACTTTGGACTCTCAGATCTCACCGGAAAAATTCTAGATTTTTTCTTCTTTTTGAGGAAAAACTCTTGGAGATATACAAATAGGCAGTATAGATTGCGGTCGCTACGAAAAACCAGTTTTATTGTCACATCATCAACATATCAGAGCAAAGAAACGACAGATTGAAAAAATTCTATATAATGACTATAGATCCTTCAATTCTTGACATTCTCATTCAATCAAGTCATTTTCATCATATACATTGACATTGCTAGATATGGAGTCGACTCACGATATAGAATCTGCTCACGATGGGGAATCGACACAGACACATGACTTGTCGGTTGTTGATTCAACTACTTCTTCCCTAGGTAAGGGAAAGGAAAGAATGATTAATAAAGATAGACTAAATCCAAGTACTGAAAATTTCAATGAGAAATATGGTATGGATGATGTACAATACATTGATCCTCCAGTGAAACATTCACCATGGTTCACGAAACCTTATGCCCTGAATTATTTTTATGAAGGTCGATTACATCGTGTACGAGGTCCTCAAAGAAGTGCAGGGAAACTTGAACTATTCTTTGACTTGGTTTACGTCGGGATTGCATCCACTATAGCTTCCTCTGCTTTGGAAGAACCTAATGGGTTTTCATTCATGAAATTTATTTTATTATTTGTTCCTGCCATTACCATTTGGTCTGATTTGAAAGATTTTATGAATTATTATTATAATGATGATCTAGTACAGAAAGTTTATGTCTGCTGGATCGTTTTGTTACTTGTTGTCTATGATAACAATTGTGAAAAAGTGGACTCGGATAGTGTTGCGCTTTTATCCGCTGTTGTCGCATATTTCCTGGCTAGAGTTACACTATCGTGTATGTTAATTTTTTATTCATTTTATATCAAGGAGCATCAGACCCAAATGAGGATATATGCCACAGCTTTAATCGTGACAAGTTCATTATGGTTTGTGATTTTGGTGTTCAATGGTAATAAGGGAAGATGCATATTTGCATTATTTTTACTCTTATCGGAACACTGTTTTTTCCTAGCAAATGTTAATCCATGGATAAACAAAAAAGTTTTGAAATTGAAATATTCATCAGCATTGAATGTTGAACATGAAGATGCTAGATTTCAAGGTTTTTTCATCATTTCATTAGGTTCATTTGTCACCACACTTGTTACAGAAACACCATTGAGTACAGGATGGAACACCAGTTTACAAAAAGGGTTTTCATTGGTCTTTGACGCTTTTGTATTTTATGGGCTTTACTCTCAAAAAGGTGGTTGTTTGAAAGCTATACATCCACTGAAAAGAAACTTCGTCACAGGTGCCCTGTATCTATACCTTCATTGGGTGCTTATAGCTAGTATGTTGCTTGCTGGTAATGCAGGTATTTCATTAGCATCTAAAACAGAGACAACATACCTTGCAAGAAGTGATCGTGGTATATATTTCTTCTTCCATGGTGGGATCTTAGCAGTTATGATTTCATTATTCTTATTGTCCCTTTTGGAAAAAGATCTCGATGATGCTGATAAACATAGAGTACCAAGAGTTTTCAGAATATGTTTAAGAATACCTGTTGGTCTCATAATGCTGGGGATTTCATGGGCAGATCAACGCTTGAGTGTCATGTCAGTTTTATGGATCGATTGCATGTTGTTGATGCTTTTGTTCATCTATGAATTCACCATTATGAATCCTATTCATTTCTATAGGCACTTGATGGATGAAGGGGTGGTTAAAACCAATCTTCAAGACGCGCCTATTGATGCTTAATCCTATTCAATTCTACTTAATACTATATAATATAAATTGTTCAGCTAATTAATATAATACCCTGTTTCCGAAATTTCAAGTAGTTACATCCGAAATTGATAATATAGCAAATCCTACATCAAAACCTATTGACGCAGCAATTGTCAACAAAAATCACCAATATGTATACAAAAGATTACACATTCTCATCACATGGACCCTTATTACAATACATGGTTCAAACATGTCAAATCGTCAATCGAAGACTCCTGAATCAGTAACAGCACAGGGAGTTTCATCTTCGAATAATTATCACGATGAGCACCACCATCATCAATGGGAGCGCGGTGGGTCATCTGAAAGCTCAGCTCAACAAGCATCGTTATCAACAGAACGAGACCCAGAAATGGAGGCATTCGTCAAGAAATATGGAGAGATTCAGATGTCATATATAGAACCACCGCCTCATTCACCTTGGTTCACACGTCCTTATGCCCTGAATTATTTCCATCATGGGGTATTATATAGGACAAAACATGAGAGAACCTCTGGAAAATTGGAACTATTCCTAGATTTAATCTATGTGGGAATTGCTGCTAATCTTGCCTCAAATGCAGTCAAGGGAGCTGATGGTGCCAGTGTGGGTAAATACATATTGTTGTTCATCCCAGCTTGGACAATATGGTCGGATTTGAAAGATTTCATGAATTATTATTTTACAGATGATTTGATACAAAGGGTATTTGTGGTTTGGACATTGGCATTATTAGTCACATATGATAATAACTGTGAATTCATTGATGACCTGGATGATCATACTGCATTGTTGACATGCATTGTTGCTTATTCATTGGCGAGATATACATTAAGCTTGATACTGTTTTTCTACTCCATGTTTATACATGAACATAGGTTTCAGATGAGGCTTTATGGAGGGTCTTTACTCATAACTAGTTCATTATGGTATTTACTCTTGTTGATTGAGACTAATTGGGGCAGATGTATCTTTGCAGCGTTATTGTTTTTGTTAGAACAGATGATTTTTTGCTTTACTGTGCATCCATGGATGAAGAATAAATTAGGATTGGAATATTCTACTGCATTGAACATTGAGCATGAAGATGAAAGATTTCAAGGGTTTGTTATCATTGGGATTGGTGAGTTTTTATTTAGTTTAGTTTCTGATAGTCCCCTGCGATTCGGATGGAATGATAAACTAGCTAAAGGATTCGCCATATTAATCACTGCGTTTTTATTCTTGGGGATATATGGCCATAAAGATGGTTGCTTAAAAGCTACACATGCCCTGAGAAGAAGTGCGTTTACAGCGATGGCATATATCTATCTTCATGCTCCATTGATTGCAAGTTTATTAATCGTTGGTGATTCGGGTGTTGATTTGGCCAAAATTTCAACCAAGTATATCGAAGAAGATGAAGAAATAGGAGTTTTGTTCTTCTTTCATGTGGGGATCTTGATAGCTTTGATATGTTTATTTCTATTGGCGTTAGTGGATCAAGATAGAGATGAACCAGGAGACCAAAAATTTCCTAGATTGGGGAGAATAATTATGAGGATACCAATTGGGATTATAATCTTTGGATTGTCATGGTCTCATGAACATTTGACCATCAAGAAGATTCTTTGGTTGGATTGTTTCCTATTGTTTGTTGTGTATTTTTACGAGTTTTATGTGATGAATCCTTTCAACTTTGGGATACGGAGCCATTTAGGATTGGCTACAGTTCAAGATGTTTAGACATCTTTCGACACAATTGTATAGAATGAAATCTGTCAAGAAGTGAAATGAACAATTTGGTTTTATAAAATATTCGTAGACTTAAGAACCTAGACTTACCGGAAAGTTATGATATCCTATACCTGTGAAACTACTCTCCAATGTGTTGATAAAACGTTTCAGCACCGTTTCAAAGCCGTCGACTGTGCTGCACAAGGGCATTTTGTCAAAGGCATCGGAACAAAGTGCCTTGTTGTACAATGGACGGGAAGTCAATGACACACAGTATGCTGCCTCGTAGTGGAATTTTCAAGAGGGCCTATAAGGATTGAGGAATATAGCATTAATGATTGAAAATCATTGGAAACACATCACTGGTCGATTTTCAGCTGGATGGATTTGATTGAACTGGCATATGATAGTCCATTAAAAGAAAAAGGGGATTCCGTGAACAAGATAAAAGATACTTTGTTTAAGTCAGGATATTCTTTCCTATTGTGTTGAACATGAGCTTTTGAAAACTCTGCCTAGCTTTTACAAGGGTCCACCAGGCTCATCTGCCTAGCTCCCATTCCGGTAAGTGGTGCCTCACGGGAGGCCCACTCCCCGGTGGGCCAGCTCGCTGTGAGATTTTTCCGCGAATTCGCAGCTTTTGCCATTTTCGGGACTTTTCCACAGTTTTTCCTCTTTTTCGCATGACGCTGAGAATATCGATTGTAATTCCAATTCTGTTTGTTTACCCCTGAAGATATTAGTTGGTAAAGGCGTTGGTACTTTAATATAGAGCAGTAAAGTATACAACTTATATTATTTTATAGTGTAGTCACCAAGTAGTTTCTGTTGTTTTTGGTGACTTGTCGCTGGAATCGGAGAATAAATCTCAGTTCTGGAATCTGCATAGCCGTTAGATCCACCACTGTTCTCACCAGCAGAATATTTATGCCTATCGTTCAGTTTTATTAGTGGGATCTGGTGCAGATTCCCACAAACGGTAGTTGCCCTTTCCAGCTTACTCACAACTTCTTAGTCACGGCAAGATTCATAGCAAATATATATCCAAGGACTCCCATCCTGAACTCACAAGACGTCCCTTTGTATTATTTAGATACAATAGCTGTTGAACCCCAGGAATGGTACAATGTTGCTGATCGATACCGCATTCGAAGTGTACGACGCCCCAGAACGTTCTGCCACCATGATACCCATACCCAAGAACAAGCACAACAAGCACACACAATCAAACCCTGCTCAAAGCTATCTAAAGACCCCATCTTTGAGATCGATATTGGACCAGAAGAAATGCTCAACTGGCTCAATACGGTCAACGGACTCTACTCAATCTGCCCCATCTTTGATATCGGCCAGTTCGAGCTTTGAGTCTTGTGATGACTCCCATCCATTGGATTTATTCAACACGTTTGATGATATAGATGAAAACTTCTTCAATAATGACATAACAACAACAGCACATGATAATTTCGAACCAGTGGAGCCAATAGAACCTATAACAAGACCCACCGTCACGAAAAAGGCCAGTTTTGTGTCTAATTTGAGCTCCTCAATTAGAAATTTCACCGCTGCAACTGTTCAAAATAACAACAATATCCTATTCGATATACAACCTCGTTTAACCGATGATAAAGTACCAAGAACCACGCTTATACAAAGAGCGGATAAAGATACAGAATTGAAAACGTTCAAAATCACTTCAATAAGTTCCCCACCATCATTTGTCTCTATCGCGCCAACACCACAATCGTCAACATCATCAACAGGAACAATCTCCATAATAAAGAACCGTGAAACAAGAATCAATCCACAATTCTTACGTCTATACTCTTATGAGGCAAGTTCAAGAAAAAGAGGATTCTTGCCAGAAGTTTCCCATTCAGACGAAGAAAATTTCATAAATCACAAGTTCCGTCCTCATGACCCAGCAAGAGATTTCGCCCTATTTGTTCGTCAAAGACTATGGCAATGCGTTGTCCTACCTCCAAGAGACGATCTAAACATACACCCTCCAGAATATGTCTACACTGGTTCAACTGATTCTAGTGAAGTTTCTGAACAAGATAATATTGTTTCACTGATTAGAAAGAAAGGTGACGTCAAACCATGGATTCAACTGGAGGATGAAAAGATCTTGAAACATAAAGTGCTAAGACCTTGTGGTGTTTTGGGGAACGATACACAATTCACCGTCAAAGGCTGGTGTAATGAAAGATGGCTACCTCATACTGCCTAGACAAACTTTCAGCAATAAGGATGAACAAGAGATACGGTTCATCATAATTAATTTATTTGCTTTATTTACATTTTAATCATTGGGATTTTGGCGTTTGATATATATGGAGTTTTAAAATTAAAATTGCTTTGTTTTATACAGCTTTACTGTTTGTGGTTCTTTTGAACCGAGACAGGAACTAGCTATATATACAAATTTATACAGAAGGTATAGCAAGGGTAATATAATATTTAATATACAAAATTATTTAGACATATCGTAAGTAAAATTATAGCGGAATATCATCTTGTTGCTCTTATGTAACACCTTACACGAGATTGTGGCAGAATTTCTTAATAATCACGATCCTTACTCATCAACTGTTGCAAGCGAGAGCTGTTTGAACATTTGGAGCTTTAGATCTGTTTTCCAATAAGTTGAAGGTAGGATCGTGTTGATTTGAAGGAAACCTGGGATACAGAACAAGAATGGAGATCTCTACAGAGCAACGTGCATTGGAAGTATACGAAAAGGGAGTAGCGAAGGAATCGATAGGGAGTTTAGGAGATGCTATACGATATTATTCTTCAGCTTTGAAAGTATGTATTATTGAAAACTCAAGCACTCAGCTTGAAGAGAGACTAACCGGGCCACTAGATTCATAAGGATGTTGAGAAACTGTACAGAAAGAAACTTCATGATGACTACCAGGAAGAGATCAAACATAGAATATCCACAACTCCAAATCAACTATTAGATAACATCAAAGGTTTATCAATAAAGGATAAAAAGACCGGTACAATAGAAGATGAGGAAGAAGAGGAAGAACTTGAGCCATGTCACTTATTAAACATCTTGACCGATGATATCCTATTAGAAATCATCACGATTTTGATCAGGAAAGATCCTCATGCACATGTTAAATTCACTTCTACTTGTCATAGAATTGCCAGATTATGTTTCGGTTCAGTATCTTTCAAAACACTATGTAAATTGGTGTATCCTCGTCAAGTTTATTCATCAACTTCGATCCAGTTAAATGGGATAGAGAAAGATCAAGAGCTCATGGTGCGGAACTGGGATTTCAACTGGGAGGCAATGATGATGGATCGTCCATTCATCAAATATCATGGGACTTATATCTCCAAAGTGTCATACATTTCACAAGGTGCTGCAGACTTCAGTTTCTATGCTCCTGTCAAACTTGTTACATATTTCAGATATTTGAGATTTTACCCCGATGGGACTGTCCTAAAGCTAACCACGACTGATGACCCAACAGTAATCATTCCAATTTTCAGAAGAGAAAACGTTGGGAAATGGATAAGTGCCGCGCTGGCTAGGTTTTCATTAGAGATGGATGGGCAAATCATGGTGGAATCCGTTAATGATTCTTATAAATTTGTGGAGGAGTTACAGATATCAAATTTGGGAGATCGGAAATTTCATAGATTAAATTGGACAAGTTCTTATACTGTTAAAAAAATTGATGGGGAAAGAGGGTATTTCAGTTTGAAAAAGGAAAAACCATTTAATTTTTCCGGTGTGAAGTCTTATGTCGTGGAGTATTAGGGATGATTCCATTGTATTTATGTATAAATTATTCATGCATGCTTTTGTAAGCTAATACGTAAACGACTTACAATTGGTAGTATATCAATATTCTTGAACATAATTGAATTTTTTATAAAATGATAACAACGAGTATAAGAGAAAATCGATAGATGAATAACAGGACTCCAAAATCAACACAACGACCAGGTATATGATGATTAACAACAATTGAAAAACAAAGTAAAAACAGAATAAAGATGAAAGCAAGGATAAGAAAAGCAACGACAAACTAAAACAAGAACTAAATGGGAGGGAGGATATGTCCTGATAATTGTTCATGAGAGGCACTTGATCCTAATCCTTATCAAGTAAAAGGGTCGAGGAAACATCATGCTCATTAGCCCTGATCATAAACATAGGAGGCGGATTTGAATGATCAGAATTATCCTTGATTCGTCTTCGTTTGGTAGATGTACCTCTTTTCTTTGATTCGTGTCTCATATTATAATCTTTAATTTTCAAAACCTCACTTATGATATTCTCATCTGTTTCGAATCCATGAATTTGTCCATCATGATCGGTCTGATGATGACAGCTTGAATGTTCGATCATTTCTGGGTCAATTTGGTCTGTTGAGAAGTCGAGTTTGTCACAATGATAATGTATTACATCTTCATTAGGTTTTTTCATTGGCGTATTGCTCCCCATAGCTTGACTGAACGAAGAGTCTGGTGGTGTGTTTAAAAATTCACTATGGTAAGGACTTGGCGCAATGAAGGACATCTTAATTGGAGAAATTGATCCTGAATGTCTTCGCGTTGGTGTGGTGTATCCATCATCATAATTATCGAGAACAACAGTAGTATCAGCTTCAGTGTCAACCTCTTCCAGTTCAGTCTCGGTTTTCCTAGCTGGTGTTTGATTAAGATCAATCTCACGATCATGTCTGTGGATTTTTTTTTTACGTGATCGTACACCATTCTCAAAATCACTAACGACTAAAACACTATGTTTATTCTGCTTAGCAGTCTCAGCAACAAGGTAAATCTCATCCAAAATGGATAATTTATACTCATTCAACAACCCGATCCTATTCGTAGCGTCTCTTAGCTCTTTGACGTTGGCTCGCACATCTCTTACAATGGCCACCATCAAATCGACTCTTTCACCTCTCACCAAATGGTCGGGTTCACAATGACGAATATGCTCGGGCCACCATGGTGGTTTGGTAGCTTCACCTCTATTATATGGATGGATTGTTTGCTTCTTGGGTTCAATCACCCTTATCCAAGATTTGGCAACAACTTTACATGATAATTGTTGTAATTCACGAAAGCATGTTCTTAAATGATTTTGCAACTCGGATTCAGATGATAAAGGTAACGATAGTGTTGGTGAGTTTAATGCTCTTGAAAGTTGAACCATTCCTCCTTCGACTATTTGTGTGGAGCTTGAGTGAGGAACTGAAGCTTTGTTGTTATTCGAGAATTGGTCGTGGATATCATCTGCAATCGAACCATTGTCACCTTTTGAAATGGAAGACGATGAAGAAGGTGAGTTTTGACTTGCTTCAGTCTCAGTAAAGCGGCCCACATATGACTTGAAAGCCTCTGACGAATGAAACTTCACCAAGCCATCTGGATATTCCAAGTATAGGGCAAAGTTCCCATGATCTTTGACAAAGTCTTTCAGTGGTTCTAATATCTTAGCCTCATGCTTCATATTGTTGACAGGATCGTACCACTGCATCTTTGAAGTGTTTATCCTGCAGTCGAGTAATTCTGTAAACACTCACCACCTAACACTAACAAAGTAGTTGAAAAGCGGGAAGTATCATATTGATATAATAAATATTGACAAGTATGATTTTAAAGATTCATAATATGGGACATGATGAGTTCTTCTTTGCTGTGTTGATACAATTTATTAACATGGTATGCTGGGTTTTGTAAGACGGATCTGTTTTGTTGATTGTTGACCGGTTTCATGTTTGTTTGGTATGAGACTCGTCACATAATATCAAGTATTATGAAAGCCAAAATTTTGCAGAGCAGACCAAATCCGAGCATTTCTGAAGCATTTCGAATGGCATGAGCAGGAAGGGTGAGATTATCCAGTCCTCTGCGATCAATAATAGGATTTGACTGGATATTGTTCATCGTGGGGTTCATAAGTGTATATTATGTTTATTATTGTTTCATTAACGCTTCATCTTAATTGACCAGATTCGTTTGGCAGAATCTTGGAATTTCGCAATTGGTTAACAAGATATAAAAATGAATTTACCTACAATGTAATCCAAATATCACAAAGTACAAATCTCTACTTTTGATTTAGTATACAGTTTTTAATCAATTATTTCTTTCACTCTAGGATGTTTTGGATCGAAAACGAACGAGATGGTGATTCATTAAGCTTTTCCGGAGATGATGTTTTTTGAGAATCTTGAGATTTTGAAGGTGATAATGTCTGGGTAGTTGGAATTGGTGTTGTTTGTACTACTGGTTGTTGGACTGGGGCTGGGGCTTCAATTTGCTGGGTTTGTGCTTGCACGGCTTCTGGAGCAAGGGCTATGGCTGGGGCTGGGGCTTGTGCTAGAGGTGCAGTGGAAGGAATAGCTTGCTGTTGATTTTGTACTTGATTTTCTAGCGACTTTGGTTGAACGATCGGAATGAGAGAAGGCACTGGTGCTGAAGTGTGCGACGGGGCAAATGAGACATCTGTGTTGCTTTGAGGAGTTTGACCATTCAATAAATGTGGTTGTGGTTGAATACATTGTTGTGGTTGTTGTGGTGCTTCTGGTAAAAATGAGGAGGCAGATTGTTTTGGGGAGCTTTGGAAAGACCCCATTGTTGGAAGTTGTTGATTGTTGTGAGCCTGTATTGGTGTCCCTTGTGGAGCGGCTTGTGTAAACTGGTGATCTACTGGAGCTGGTGATTGGGAATATATACCTTGTTCTCTCAATCTCTCTCTTTCTAGTATTCTTCTTTGTCTTTCCTTCTCTACTTCTTCTTTTCTCAATCTTTCTTCTTCTTCTAATCTTTCTTTCTCTTCTTCTTCTTTTTGCTTTTGAATCACACGTTGAATTTCACGTTGTTTTTGCTTTTCTTGTTGTTCTTTTTGCTTCTGAACTTTTTCCTCTTCTAGTTTCACTTCAACTTCGTTCTCTAATTCTTGTTTACACCAATTACACACAAAGACTTCATTGTGATTCTTTATGAGTTCTTGTTGAATGTGTCGATCTTGACATTTCAAATGTTGCCATCTTAGACATCTTTCACATGAAATTAATTTACCACCGTCATCATAGTTCAATTCTCTTACACCACAATAACATTCAAAAAGCCATTCACTTTCTCCTAGTTCCAAATCCTTTGGAGGCTGGCCAGGTTCATATCCAGAATCGAAAACAGTTGTTCTTCTGCTTGTGCTCGAATTACGTAGTCTTTCTTCGAATTCTCTCTTAATAGAATTCTCCTTTGCTTTCAATTTTCTAGCAGCCTTAACACGAGCTTGTTCTTCTCTTTGACGGGCTTCCTCAGCTGCACGCTCTTCTTTTTCAATTCTCAGTTGTTCATCTCTTTCTTGTAATCTTGAAGAACGTTTTCTATTGGTGACTAGCTCATTCAATTGTTGCTCTCTCTTTCTTTTCAAAATTTTTCTTCTTCTATTGAGATCGTCTTCAGCAATGTTATTGATGTATTCCTTGATATTAAGGAAAAGAGGTTTCAGTTTTTTCTCTTTTTGGATTGAGACTAAAAACTCATGGATTTCATAAATACCATTAGCAACTAATCTCCATTCAAAAGATGGATCGATTTCGGGGAATTTAGTTTCTGGGTCAATGGTTTTGGCATACTTGAACTTTCTCGGTATTTCAAGTTTTGGATATTTGTTGATTGTTCTTGAGTATATTCTATTGTCACTTAGTAAGAAATAACTTTCTTCATCAAGTTCGAAAATTGGCTCGATTCTAAGTTCGTTTTCTTTTTCATATTTTTCAACTTGTTTTCTAAAATTATCAGTATATTGTAAGCGGAAGATCAATTGATAATATACTTCAAACTTATCAACTAATGACAATGTGCTAAAATCGACAGGTTGATCCTCGGTTCCAAGAATCGTTGTACTGTCACCAAGTAGGTACATTGCCTTATAGCTGAAGTCTTCCACGGTAGCTTTAGCACCAAGAGTGACTGAGACTAAATTTGTTCCTATCTTGTTTACCAAGTTTGGTTCACTAAGCCCAACTAATTCTTCCTCTAAAAGATCAATAGAGAACGGTTCACCGGATAGTCTAATAGCACCACGGAATAAGTATAGCCATTGAACAACAAACGCGTATTTCCAGTCATTTCTTAAGTCTGACAATTGCTGTTGATAATGTTCTCCTTCGATGATCAATTGAAAAGGCGTCTTTTGAAGCTGAGATTTGATTTCTTCATCAATGTAAGACAACTTGTTAGCTGGATGATTTTCACTAACTGGGGTTCCTTGTTTTGATCTTGACATCTTCCTCTAACCAGTGACTATCTCTCAGCAAGAAAAAGTCAGTTGGCGGTACGACTTGTAAGAACCAAAATCTCTTGATGAATCTGTGGATCTTGTCAATGTTACGGACTTCAAAGTGTATGTAGATTCAAAGCTCAAAACCTCGACACGATCAAAATCTGAAAAGTCGCGCGCTTGATCGCGAAAACCGCAGAGTTACTCTTTAGTTGTATGAGAAAGGCATCCAAAGAGACTTTTTGTAAAGTAAAGCGCCACCTATTTGTATATTTCGTGGCTCGGTTGTTTATGGTGAATTCCAAGCGTTTTTGAGAGTGTTTTGTGGTTTTCAATCATTTATTTTCAGTGTAGTGACAGGGCAGATATTGAAGCATCGCACTCGAGATTCCTATAGTAACTATATACAATGTTTCAACCATCAGTCGTAGATTAGGCGTGTGATGTACAAACAGAACACTAAAGTCACTCTTTAGCAGGCTGAATTCTAACTAAAACGTGGATTCCACTGGCTCTTTGCACAGCTTTGGCTGGCTGTCATACCAACAATATTGAAATTTCAGCTGGTTTTCCTTTGGGAGTACAGCGAAAGTGAGCGGAATCTGGGCGGAGCGTGATGGGTGGCTAGGCAGAGACTTGGCGAAAGAGCTAGGCAGATGAGGCCAGACGGCGTAGGCAGAGAGCCCGGGTGACACCCGCGAACTCAACAGCTGCTCTCAAAAATTCAGTGAGCGAAATTCAACTTTAGCGAATGGAGCTGTCAAGTGAAATCCAGCACAGAAGGATTTGATCCATCATCAAACTGCCGCTGAGTGGGAAAAGCCAGTATCAACACGTTCAATTGCGTTATCTAGGAACGCACCACTGAAGTGCTCACGCTGACTCGCAATCAAAGGACAATACCTGGCCCTGCTAGCTTCAAGATCCATAGTTAATTTTGGGAAGATTAGATTGATTGACACTCAAATTCAGAGCATATCTGAGCAACTCAACGCATCTTCTGGACTACACGACAAAAGCTTGAAGCCCTCGTTCTAGTCCCCATCCCTCACATAATTCAAAGCTAGTGTTTATTGCCTCTGAGCTGACCATCTTGTCTGTTGGGCTTTTTTCCCCTATCCCCTAGCTTATTATCTACAAATCATTGCCGTCAAATTCATTGAGAAGATCACAAAAAATAGCACCATTTTCAAAACATCACAACAAAGATCATACAGAAGCCGCAGTCAGACATCGAGAAATGCCACAAGACCAAGATCCAGATTATCATATCAATCCCAATTATCAGAACTCTTCTGTCCTGCCAAAGGTAAGGCCGAGTACTGCCCATACTGGTACAAACTCACAAACTTTAAATAATACACAGAGACCTCCAACTGTTGTTCCTGCTACTCCAAGAATGCTGCGAAATACTAGTGGACAACTACTGAACACGACTCCTCAAAAGAGCAGCAATTCAACTCATAGACCCTCAGGAAGCAATACGCCATCTCAACAAAGCTCTTCGAATACATTTGCCGGTTCCAACAACAATATCAGAAATGGACCTTCACCTTCTTCTTCAGGTAAGCATCATTCACAGCTACCGCAGCTGAATACAAATGCAGGTGAAGCATCAAATTCAAGATCAACCACACCAACCAGGCTACTACCTCCTGTTAGTGTTGATCAACAACAGGTTCAAGATCAACAGAATCAAGGTCAAAAACAAATGTCTGCCGGGTCTTCAAAACATCATGAGAAATCTTCAAACTTTGAAAGAAGCTCATCTCAGCAACATCAATCCAAAAAGCCTGCTCATCAAACTCAATTCCATCGCCGCTCCATTGGTGAGTGGGATTTCATGAAAACCATTGGTGCTGGTTCAATGGGTAAAGTCAAATTGGCTAGACACAGAAGAACTAATGAAGTTTGTGCCATAAAGATCATTCCAAGAGCAGCAAGATTATACGTAAGAGCACATGCTAGTGATCCACCTCCAGTAGATCAGAAAGAACTGGACAAAAGACAAAAGGAATATGAAAAGGAAATCGCTAGAGATAGAAGAACTATTAGAGAAGCCTCTTTGGGTAAGATTTTATACCATCCATTCATCTGTCGCTTATTTGAAGTCATCACAATGTCCAATCACTACTACATGTTATTCGAATATGTTTCTGGTGGTCAAATGTTGGATTACATTGTCAGTCATGGTTCTTTGAAAGAACGTCACGCTAGAAAATTTGTTCGTGGTATCGCCTCTTCTTTGGATTATCTTCATAGAAACAACGTTGTGCATAGAGATTTGAAAATTGAAAATATCATGATTTCCAATACTGGTGATATCAAAATCATTGATTTTGGTCTATCAAATTTTTACTCAAATGATGCCTTATTGAAAACATATTGTGGCTCTTTATATTTTGCTGCTCCAGAATTATTATCTGCGCATCCATATATTGGACCGGAAGTTGACGTTTGGTCATTTGGTGTTGTCCTGTATGTTCTTGTATGTGGTAAAGTTCCCTTCGATGACCAAGACGTTTCGGTTTTACATGAAAAGATCAAAAAGGGGAAAGTTGAATACCCAGATTATCTTTCCAAAGAAGTTGTTTCTCTTCTATCAAGAATGTTGGTTGTGAATCCAAACAAAAGAGCCGGTCTCGCTGAAGTAATGACACATCCATGGATCACCAAAGGTTACGATGGTCCTCCAACATCATTTGTTCCTCATAGAATTCCTCTTTCACTACCTTTAGATCAAGCCACTATTACTGAAATGGTTAAATTAGAGTTTGGTAAAAGCGAAGAGCAGGTCACCAAAGACTTAAGCTTCATTATTTCATCGACATTATATCAAGATGCATCTGAAAATTGGTTTAAGAGCCAAAAACACGAGGGTATCGCCTCGAAAGGTCAAATAGATCCTACAACTGGCTTCCATCCTTTAATTTCAATCTACTATTTGGTGGAAGAGATGCTGAAGCGTAAAAAGGCTAAACAATCAATCGTCGATGTTCCAGAAGCTGTTAAAGAACAACCAAAAGAAGCAGCACCTGAAACTTCTGGTGTTGGTATGAATTCTTTGAGTCAACAGCAAATTATTCCAAAAGCGAGAGATGAAACTCCAACTCAATTACCTATCATCACGTTCCCTGAAGCTGCACATACTTCACCAAGGGCTACATCACCTCCATCTTTCCCAGAAAAACAGCAAATTTCATCGTCACATACCACTGGCAATGATGAATTTTTGCTGTCTCAACAACAAAAACAACAAAGGGCACAAGGTTCCATCGATGATCAAGACAAAGGCTTCAACTCCATATTTAGAAGATTTAGTCAAAAAAGAGCACATTCGCAAAGACGTCCACCACCTTCGGACAATGCCCCGCAACCATCATATCAACAAACTGGGTTCAATGGCGATAATGTTGCAAGACTTGACTCTAAACATTTGATGTCTCCTCAACAAGATGCCTTAGTTCGTCGTGTTGGTAGTATGAAACTGACAAGAAAATCACCATTTGATACACCTGAAAAGTGTGACAATGAACAAGCTGGTAATCATCTGGCTGTCTCTAAAAATTCAAACAAATCGCACAATAGAACTGTTTCTGCTTATACTGCTGGTGCCGGTAGTATTGGGCCTTCAACTGGTGATAACGGTGTTCTTCCATCGGGTAATAATGACTTCTTGAAAGTTTCAAATGCTCCAGCCAATAAATTTCATCCATCTGCTAGAGCTAAATCTGTTGGTCATGCATCCCGTCGTGACCCATCTGGTTATAATGAAGAAGATAAAGAAACTGCATCAGCTTTGCCACCATTGCCTACTGACTTGAACGATGATGCATTCTTTGATGATGTTACTTTAGACGACTATTCACCAACAGGCGATAGAGCTACACTGGTATCTTCAAATGCTTCCAACAATTACCAAGGCCATAACAGATTATCAGGTATTCCTACAGTTGAGTTGAACGAAGCACAAATTTTGGCACAGGCTGATAAAGCTCCTGAAGGGACCATGCCTTCAATTGAATACCCAAGATCCTTGTTTCTTAAGGGGTTCTTCTCTGTTCAAACAACGTCCACTAAACCATTACCTGTTATTCGTTACAACATCATTTTGGCATTGACCAAATTAGGCGTCAAATTTACAGAAGTTCGCGGTGGGTTTGTTTGTGTTCATACACCTTCAATTGAACAACCATCCATAGTTGTGGACGATGCAACTGAGGTGAATGCACCTTCAAATAAGCAACTGGATTCTCAAGAAGAGGATAACAGTCTGAGATCTGCCAAATCATCAAGTGGTTCTGCTTCTACACATCATGCTCAAGACCAGTCAAAGCTACAGCCTCTGGAACGTGATAATACCAATGATGGTAACTCATTGGGCGACGAATCATTTGATCAACAATCAACCCCATCATCTAAGAACAGTGGTCTTCACAGAAGAAAGTTTTCAATTGGTGGAAGTATATTGGGCTCTTACAGACGCAAGAATGGCGGTAGTAATGCTCCACCAATCCCTCCAACCCCGGTTGCTACAAGCAAATACGACTCCACTCAAATGACTGCTTCACCAAGTGCTAACCACCAGAATTCATTATCTTCTGGTCATCATGATTATGATTCATCTGCTTCATTGGAGTCGTTGAATGCTGGTGAAGGTGGTAGTGATATGTTGGTATCAAGTAGACTTGAACAAAACAAATCACGCAGACCATCTGCCGCTGGTCAATCATCAGGACATGGTGTGATCAATAACACCGCCGATACTACTGCTACAATCACCGAAAAGCAACAGTCATCAAATAATAAAGCTCGTACCCCACTTAAATTTGAGATTCATGTTGTCAAAGTACCTTTGGTTGGTTTATCTGGTGTTCATTTCAAGAAAGTGCTGGGTAATACCTGGATGTATAAAGCGTTAGCTGGTCAAATTTTGAATGACTTGAACTTATAGAAGAAAGACCTATAATTAGAAGTTGGAAGAAGATGCTAATATGATAATAAAAAGTAATCAAAAATAATGAGAGACGCTCTTTAAGCTTGAATTTGTTTTGTTTTTAATTTTGATCATGAAGGTAGTCACATATATATATATTGTACGTTTATTAAGAAAATAAAAGTTTTCTACGGCTATATCATCATATAGTCATCTATTTAATTGTAAATCAATTGAGAGTGTTTCCTATACATTATTACTCGTTCATTATAATTATTAGACAAGATCCCTAAGTAGAAGCAAATTAATTGGGATCTTAATTTTCAGTTAGCATTTGCCTCAATTCATTATTGATTTTGAACAGCTTCTCAATCTCAAATGCAGCACTTTCCAAAACAACCGATTTTGGAGGTTTTTTCTTACCTTTGACCTCCTCAGGTAACATGCTCACCAAATCATCAAAAGCTTCTTTAATTATTCCTCTTCTTCTCTGTTCACTACTTGTATGATTGAACTTCTTCTCGTCTTCAGACAACAGTTTCCTCTTCTTGAGCTGTCTTGATTCTTGAGATGATACTGATGATGACCTGGTCTCCGGTATCGAGGGGACATCTTTAGAAATGTTTAGTTCTTTGGGGAATGAAGTGAGATCTTTTGGTAGTTTAACATTCATTGAGTTTTTCAAAGTTATTGATATTGCGTTTTCTGTTGATGTTTCTGGAGTATTAAGGAAAATTGGTTCTTGTGAATCGGAAGATGATGATGAGATTGCCAGATGTTGATCATGTGGTGAAGCTTCGATTTTCGGCAGAATGTGTGTATGAGGTGGGTGATGAGACATTGGGTCAGCTTGTAGGGAAGGTTGGAGAGCCGATTGTAGTGGTTTGGGTTCGTGAAGAAAGGAAGTCGATGGTTTTTGTTCCTGTTGGTTTGTGGATTTTTCATCCATTATACTATCGAGAAATTGTTCAATGGCATTACTTTCATTTGCTGATAACAAATTGTCATAATTTTCAAACATTGGTAAATCTTCTAATTCTGAAGGATCAAAATTTGGAGATCCATTGTTTTGGAAAAACTGACTTAATCCAGGACTTGTTATTTTAGAACCTCTTTGATTATGAAGCTCATGAACTTGATGACTCAATTCGTTAGCATAGTTTAGTATTGGTGTATGAGCTTTCGGCGGGGTTCCGGGAACATGTGGAGGTGTTTGTGCAGTGAACATTGCATAAGCAGCTTCAAAATCCATCTCTGTTAATGGAGCATGTTCTTTGGACATGTCCATATCATTACCAAATGGTGAAGATCGTACCCATGATTTGAAATTTTTGAAATCTGGGGATGATATGCTGAATAGAGGTGGGGTGGAAGGTCTTGACGGTTTGGCACTAGTTGGTATGTTTAGAGACTGACTCATTGTGAAATGGAGTTCTGTGATTCAATAGAATATCAATAAGATGGATCTCTCAACGGACACTTTCTGCTATATTTGATCTGGCATTGAAGGTATATTAAACGTGTTTATCAAGGGATTGTGTATGGTTTGAAGAGTCCTTGTTGTCTTGATTCACGCTTATTCTCCAGCAATCGGCTCTTTTCCAGATAAAGTACCCTTTGTACAGCGGTGTCTAATATTTCCAAACCTCGAGACTTGAACCAAATTTATTGTTCTTCGAGTCAAGTTTGGAACCACTGTTCGCTTTTTTTCACATGTCAACCATTAAACGTGCTCGGATCTCGTAATATATTTCCCTATCCGTAAACATTTAGTTATCAGTCACGTGGCATTTGTCCTCGGTGTATAGCCATTTGGCCAATTAGAACTACTGATATTACACCAAGATTGAATACACATATGGCAAAATATCTGTATAAATGGATTCTATAAATACTATACGATCATAAGACAGCACCAAATCCAAAAGTCAATTTGATGGCTTTAACGTAGTAGTTTTCAAAGTTGCCTTTAACTTGATCTTCTTCACCAATTGGAATTCCTTTGAATAAAACATCTAGTTTGGTTTCAGAATCACCTTGATGCAATCCGATGGTTAAAGTGGCATAATGACCTTCCTTCCAGCTGTTCAATCTCCATTGTTGTTCAATTGACTCGTTAGGCACTAATTTGGTTACTTTACCAGAGACATTACCTCCAAATAAATTGAAATCGTCACCAACTTTCAACACATCGCCATTGAAGCCTGGGTTGGCCCTGGTCCATGCCCCGACTCTATTCTTTTCCAAGAATGTGATAAATAGTTGCTCTGCAGTTGTGTTGAAAACAGGTTCAAGATGCAGCGTGGAGGTATTGTATTTTGGCACGTTTGAAGATACCGATTGAGAAGTGGTAGATGGTGAGCTCACTGTTGGAGCTGGGTTACTTGAGTTGTTTTTAGAAGATAAAGTGGTAGTTGATGAAGAGCTCTTGGATTGGTTGGCCTTGGTCAATTCAGATTTTACTTGATCAGCTGGCATTTGAATGTCAGAAGCATGTGTAGCAACTAAATCTTTACCAAATTGCAAAAAAATCTTTCTTAATTCTGGGATTAGTTTCTTCTTTACCACTTCTTTTATCTTTGAGTTTTGACTGTCCTCTGAAAACACTGAAACTTCAAATTGATAATCGTCTTCCTCTGAATCATAAGCAACTTCAGGAACTGTTATGGAACCTTTGACATCGGCGTCATCCACTTTACCTGTATAGGCAAGTGCAATTTTCAAGTCAAACAAGGTACTGATCTTACCTCTTTTTTGAGAAACGACAGAGTCACCTTCAACAGAGCTAACACTTGAGATTTGAGCTGATTGTGTTTTATCATCAGATTCGGCTTCAAGACCTGTCAATTTCTCTTTGAAATATTGACGAGTCCAATCAATACAATTTTTCTCAACGTAGTGCCAGTTGTTAGGATTATGGACGACCATGGTAAATTGATGCGATGCGAACGATAAAATGCTGGTAGCAGTGTCCTTCAACAAGTGAGATCTATTGTTTCAGTCTTTTTGAACTCCATTTAAATATTTCAGTCGAGTAATTTGTCACAACGTTCGAGAAAAATCCACGATTCTTGGTGTGTGCCACATAAAAGTTGGTGGAGTTGATGCTGGTGACATGGCTGTTGATGCTGTTGACTGTTTGGTAGAAAGACACAAAGTATGCTTCTCTCTATATATTCTGAGTTTGAAATCATACTGAAGTTTTGAGGTCGTGTTTTTGGGGAAAGGTTGTCTGTAATGAAATATAGCTTCTCAGAGTTAAAAATTGGTTGAATACTGGTCAAATCACTAGTCACTACCTCTCCAACTTTGGAATATTACAAAGTCCTCACTGTCGCTAATAAACCATCCGAACATGACAATAGAAGCTTATTTTTATCACAGTCCAAACAATTACAAAGTAATCATCACCTTAGAGCTTCTCGGTTTGCATTACAATATCCACAGAATCAACATACTAAAAGATGAGCAATTCGAAGAATCGTTTCTAACGATCAATCCAGCCGGTCTTGTTCCATTTGTTAAAGATGGTGAAGTTGCTATTGGTGAATCGATGAATATTGTCGAGTATTTGGTGTCCACATATGATAAGGAAAACAAATACACAATGAACAAAGACTCTCCTAAATATTGGAAATTTAATGAATTCTTATATTCACATGCTTCAGGTCTCTCAACGTTCCATGATAATGTTTATTACATGTCTGTGAAATCATCACCTTTGAAGGAAGGTGTTGATCATTTTAAGAGAAGCGCCGATAGACAATACCAGTTGATTGAACGGAGACTGATTGAAAACAAGACAGGTTATCTGTTTGGTGATCATTTGACGATTGCTGATATTGTTGCATTTCCACATACACAAGTTGCAGCTTGTCAAAACATTGACATATCAGGGTTCCCATTTTTACAAAAATGGATGGCAAGGATAAGTGAAGAACCATGTGTTAAGCGAGCATATGAAAAAGTTGTTTTCATCCCCTACCAATTGAGAAAAATATGATTGATTAGTTAAATATATTACAAATATGTATGTATGTATGATCAAGATTATTATAAATATGGTTGTTAGAACTAAAATACGTGCACTCATTATTAAAATCTGTTTAAAGTGTAAAAAGCTGGGGAAAAATGCTCAAGGGTTCATGAAATGATCATTGATATCAATGTTCAACCCAGGTGCAAGATTCGTGGTTGTCATTGAAGGTAGTCCACCTCCAAGGAAATCCAACATCATATGCATCCCACCACCTCCACTATAATCATCAACATCTGCAGGTAAGACTTTTGAAACACCTTCCAAAAACCAAACCTTATCCTTCATATCAGTTGTGAAACCTCTCAATAAGGAATAATAACTTCTCATGATTCTCATAGCGGATAAATCACCAGACATTAATAGAGCCAAGAAGGTCTTGTCTAATAATGCTGGGAATGCAAAGATTCTCAAGATGAAATCTGACTTATATTTTTCCTTGTGTAATTTGTCCAAATATGCCAATGTGATGAGATATGGAGAATCATACTCAACAGGGTATAAATCACCAATTGAATCATCAAAACAAACCAATTCAGAAATCGATCCATTTTTCTCATTGATAATGTCACCCAAATCACTTAGATCCACAGAGATGAATTGATAAAATCTTGACGTGACAGGCAATGGCCACACGGCAGTCAAAATTGTAGCAGCACCTTTAACATGAAAGATCCAAGCAGAAGCAGGTAAGGATGTTGGAGATAAGGAGGTTGGTAATGAAGCATTTGCCAATGAGTCCATAATCAACACTAGGGCAGAAGCAACTAAAGCATCTGTATTATCTGACGAAATTTCCAGCACGGCTTCTCTCAAGAGTCTCAATGCCTCACCGCGATGACTAGTGACACAATTTTCCAGACCTTCCATAGTTCTCGATAGATGTGTTGCGGAAAATGCAAGGATCGAATGCATCAAGAATGGATAATTAAAAGCCAATTGTGGGATATCTTCACTCCAAATTTTTTCCTCAGAGATACCTGCAGTGGTGATTGTAGGTGCAACAACAGTGGTATAATGATACATCAATCTCAAATCCAACATGTTTAAAGCAGTAGGAGATGTGAAATTCCCCAATGCAGATGGGATTTGGCTTTGAATCGAGCTCATACCTGTAACGCCAGCAGCACCGTGCATTTGTTGGTGAGTCGATAAAGGCGAAGTGGCAGAACCTGGAGACATACTTGGTTGAGGAGATATTGTTGGATTGTTTGACATTGAATGTAGATTTATTGACAAGTTATTTCTCGAATCAATGGAATTTCTTGAAATAGATGGAGCATGATCGGTCAGCATGGCTGATCTCATTGATAGGGCAGCTTGTTCCATGGTTGGTGATTTCACAGAAAAAGTTGGGAAAGTTATGTCAGGTTGTTGTTGTTGAAGTCTATGAAGTTGGTTGAGTATATGATTTGTTGATATATTGTTGTTATTAGCAGCTTGTTGGAAATCTTCAATGTTGAATGAATCTTTCTCCTTCTTGATCTGAGGTATGCCTTGACTTGTATTATACGACAGTTCCGGCTTATGAACACTTGGACTATTATGAAATGAATCCGGGGTGGAGGATTTCTCTCTTGATGATGAGTTCCTCACATTGGAATTCTTATGTTTACCATTCTCATGTCCATTTGTAGCAGGCTTCACTTTAGTTTTCCTCACGGGCAAACTATACGAGCAATCGATGCCCATGTTTTGACATTTGATACAAGTTGGATGGGTTTCATCGCACTTAACTCTTCTCTTCTTACAAGTATCACAACCATTTTTGGACTTGTTATGGAACTTCCTCTTCCCTGTGGCATTCTTCCCGTTTGCCGTCGTATCAGCATTTGAACTTGAATTATTCGAATGAGTTGAGTTGGCTCTTCTATGAGATGGAGTAGAGACTTTGCCGTTACCATTATCAAGCATTCCGGACCCCAAGTCGTCACTTAAAGCAGGTGAATACGCTGACATGTTCCCATTAGATGACTTTCTGGACATTCTTAACCACGTTCCGGATTATATTGGATCCATAAAATTGTAATGATCTGTCGTCGTTTATATTTGATTAAATGAGATTCAATGACCTAAGCTCAGGGCTATTGTTTTTTCGTAGTGACGTTTCTCCTTACGACGCCTATTGCAATTGAACAGTCAAGTTGAATCGACCCTCTAGCGAATAGTTGAATATCACACAGCAGTAGCAGCAGCAGCACTCTGGCGACTCTTTGGAAGATTGGACAAATAACGAACGTTGAAATACAAATCTACTCTCACCATACAATCCACAAGCATTCTCGTATAGACCTTAAACGACATTTTCCTCTTTCTTTGAAGAAAAAAAAAACAGAAAACGCGAAAATGTGGAACGTTACGCGACGCATCACCATATGACGGTCCACTACTACAGATGAGAAATATCGAGCCATTCTTGTATTGTCTACCCAAATGTCAATCCACATGGGTGTTGGTCACCGTGTGGAATCGCTTAGTGGCCGTGTGGGTCTTCTTTAGGCTGTTCAGGGTCAACAGTAATCATGGTATCGATTCTTAAAATAGCAATACATGCTTCCAAGGCTGATTTTAGAGATTTGATCTTGGAGATTGTTGGTTCCAAGACACCATTAGTAGATTCATCAACAATCTTACCTTTGATCAAATCCAATCCATAATTTCTATAATTACGTCTTTTAAAATCAGTTGGTAAAGCAGATTGACTTGCACTATGGTATGATCTTAATTTGGCAATCAATTCTGAAGAGTCCTTAGCAGCATTTGAAGCTAAAGTCTTTGGAATGACTAAAAGAGCATTGGCAAATTCTGCGATTGCCAGCTGTTCACGAGATCCAACAGTTGTGGCGAAATTTTCCAAATAAATACTTAAAGCAGCCTCCACTGCACCACCACCTGGAACAATGTTGCCACTTTCTAAAGTTCTTTTAACAACAGATAAAGAGTCATGTAATGATCTTTCCATTTCATCCAAAGTATAATCATTTGGACCTCTTAATATAATTGAAGAAGAAAAATGAGCTTTTGTACCTTTAACCAAAATACATTCATCATCAGAGATTCTTTCTTGGACAACTTCATCCGCATAACCCAAATAACTAGTTTCAAAAGTTTCATCACCTTCTAAATTGGATAAACTACTAACAAAAGTAGCACCTGTAGCTCTAGCAATTCTTCTCAAATCCTCTTTTTTACAACGTCTAACAGCCATCACATTAGCTTCAACAAATTCTTTCAAACATAAATCATCAATACCTTTGGTGGTTAAAACAACATTAGCACCTGCGTTTATTATCATTTTAATTCTTTCCAAAACAATACCATATTCTCTTTTACGGATCTCTTCCAATTGGTCTGGATCATCTATATTTATTTGAACACCCATGGCCATTCTAGCCTTTTGTAAGTTTATATCCAAAACGGCAATTTTAGCATTTGTTATTTTTTTAGTCATGGCTTGAGAAGCAACTGTACAATTTAAGGCATAACCTTCAACTAACAATGATTCTGTTGATGATTTACCATGTGCTTTTAAAATATTGACGGCTTTAACAGGATATTTTGTTTCGTTTTTACCATTAGTTGTCTTAACGGCCAACATGGCATCAACAACCATTTGTGAAAAAAATTTGGAATCAGCACCAATGATCTTGGAAGACATCGATGTTTTGGCAATATTTATAATACATTCTTTACCTAATGATTCCACTGGGGTTGATAAAACTTCATTGATATATCTAGTTGCCTCTCTTAGGGCAACTCTATAACCTGTAATGATTGTGGTTGGATGAATCTTATTCTTAACTAGTTCATTGGCTCTTTTCAACAATTCAGAGGCAATGATCACAACAGATGTGGTACCATCACCAACTTCTTTATCTTGTTGTTGAGCAAGATCAACAAGGATTTTCCCTGCTGGATGTTGAACATCTAATAAACTTAGGATGGTGGCACCATCATTTGTAACAACAACATCACCAATATCATCAACAAGCATCTTATCCAACCCAACTGGACCCAACGATGACTTGACAACATTGGCCACGGCTAGGGCAGCTAATACATTCTGGTTACGAATATCTTCACCACTGATTTTTTCACCTCCAAGAACTATAATTGAAATGTTAGATCTGATACACCATAAATACGTTTGTTCCACCAAGACAAAATTGCGATTCGTATCAACCACAATCCCATCCCAGAATCCAATACTTACACAATGTCTCTGAACGAGCATTACCAAAGACTTGAGACATCTTGAGACCAATGACCTTTGAATTCCTTGTAATCTTACAGAACCTCTGCTCTTCTTCCCTTTCAAAATTCTTTTATAATTTTCGTCGAAAACTCGATGCGCTCTTGAAAAATACACCTAAAATTTTCCTACTGAGAAACAAAGAAAATTCGCACCTAGGCTGATAAGAATTTGTTAGTGATGAAGTTTACGCAGAGCATTTAGGCAGATATTAGGCAGAAAGCCATGCCTGTTCTTACACAGGGTTGCTGGTATAACAAACCTCAATCTAATCTAATTTCTGGATATTGATATCAGATATAAACTGAATATGTGAATATAGTATATATATATATATATACGTTGGGCTATTGAGTGTATATCTGAGTGGATTTGAGCTATGATTAAGTAGTTGAAAATCTGTGATATCTAATCAAGATTCTCAAAATCTTTCAACAAAAGGTTAAAGTAACGGATGTGAAATAAAACAGAGTAAAAAGTATATAATGGTAAAAAAATAATAATATAAATGAGCCTGTTATTTGGAAAAAGGGACAATGACTTAAATTTGGAAATTCCATCAATGTTTTGAATTGTTTATGGTTTAACATTTAGTTGGAGGTGATTGATGGACATGACATGTGTAAAATTGCATTAATCTGTGAGTGTGTAATTTATTCGAAGGTTATTCTATTGTTCTTTGCAGTCAAGTTTAAAAAAAAAAATGTAGCATTCGTATCAGGTGAACTGGAAATTGTAAATTGTACTTCTCCTATTTCAAAGAGAATCCTTCCAGTTTATCTAAAGTCATAGTGGAAATGCTTATAAAATAACACATTTCTTCTTTCTCTTTGGTGCAACTGATTCAGGTTCTAATGCAGCAACGATGGCTTCATCAAACACATTTTTCAACCCTCTTTGAGTCAAAGCTGAACATTCCACATACTTAACAGCACCCAATTGTTTAGCCAATTTTTCACCTTCTTCAGGTTTGATTGGAGCGGCACCTTGTCTTCTTAATCTCTCAATTATGATTTGATCTTCTCTTAAATCCACTTGAGTACCAACAATGATTGCAGGAACACCTGGGGCATGATGATGAATTTCTGGGAACCATTTTTCTTTAACATTTTCAAAAGAAGCTGGTGAAGTTATCGAGAAACAAACCAAAAACACATCTGTTGATGGATAACTTAGCGGACGTAAACGATCGTAATCTTCTTGTCCGGCGGTATCGAATAGTCCAAAAGTATATGGTTCATCACCAATCATCACGGTGACTGCATAGTTATCAAACACTGTTGGAACGTAATCAGCGGGGAACTTGTTTGTTGTATATGATATCAAAAGACATGTCTAGAGTTGATTTTGTTAGTTATTTCCAAATTCTGTGGGAAAATATATCAGAATTGTTTGATCTCTCTTGACATTCCAACTTACTTTACCAACGGCACCATCACCAACGACAACACATTTGATCGTTTGCATTATGTTCTAGTTGTATGTGTCTGATAATAAGAGTTATGGAGCGGTGTGTTTAGAGGGCTCTTGTTGTTGTTGTCTGATCTTGTATCTTTTCGAGCTGACTTGTGATTCTGTAGCAATATTTATCGTCCCTTAATAATGAAATGGCTTCCTTTACTTTGCAACACTTTTAAACACGTCTAGTCTTCGCCAGTGGGTATAAAAGAATGGATGGTTTTGATGTAGGTGTACGTTTTTAGTCGCTGGATGGGGGGCAAAGGTGTGATTAGTTCTGGAATCGATTTGCTTCTCACTAAAACTTGTTTCAAAAGTGTTGTTTAGTTACGAGAATTTGCCAACTTTTTTTCTGACTTCTCAAGTATTTTTAAATTTTGATCTTTTGGATTTCTGAAACAAATTTGAGAGAAAAAATTGTCCAGCGATTTTTCATTTTTTGATAGTGAAAAATCTAGAACTGCCAACTTGTTCACTGTGTAAAGTGTTGGTACTGGAGTCCTTCTACTGCCAGCATACGCCTCTAAACTACTGGCGCACCTGAACAGCTACCACTAAACCCTTCCATAGCAGCTCTTCTTCACTATCTCCCAGTCGTTCGCTATCAGACTCGAGCACCTCGAGCTGAGCGCCTCAATTGGGAAAAGGACAGACGCGAATTCCCTTTTCACTGCCCAATTGGGCAATCCACAAGGCGACCCAGAACGTAGATTCAAGAGATAAGTGCAAGTGGGTATCTGGAATCTGGTTGGAAGGCTTGCAAGACTCTGGTACGTAGTATATACCCTGCTGTTGATGTTATCCTGCTGTTGGTGAGCTCCTGCCGTTGGCAAGTAGAGGGATGGCCGTACTTGACCGAACACCATGACAGACGATAAGGAGCTACAACAGTTGTACGCTATGATATTAATGATTACCCTTCGTTCCTTCACTCTATACAAATATTAATCATAATACATGCAAGAACTCACTGTCCAGCAGAGGTTCTCAACACTTTTGCCAATTTCTCAGGTAAGATAGGTTTGGAGATGAAATCAGACATACCGCACGATATACAACGGTCTCTATCTTCCATCTCAACATTGGCTGTTAATGCAACAATCTTCGGTAGGAATTTCGTTCCCCCATATAATGAATCCAAATCTTTAGATGTTTCAATACCATCTTTTAAAGGCATTTGAATGTCCATCAAAATCAAATCATAATTACGACCACTCTCGTCAATTTTTCTGGAACATTTCTCCAAGGCATCAACACCATGGATGGCTGAATCGGCCTTGTATCCAAGCCTCTTTAAATGTTGTAAAGCAACTTTAGTGTTGATCATATTATCCTCAACCAACAAGATATCTAATGGTATTTCTTGACTTAATAACACTTGTTCACTGCTTGACATGTTGGTTAATCTTGGTTTACCACCATCTTTCCTGTCAGGATTAACAACATCTTTTAAAATTGAATTCAATTTGGATCTTTGGAATGGTAACAACAAGATTGGTAACTGCTTGTCGTGTAATTGCTCTGGTACCAAAACTCCATAAGAACTTAACAAGACAACACTTTGTGAAACATCACTTTCAAAGATTGATTTATCCTCAATTTGATCAAAGTATTTGATGTTGATAAATACAACCTCGTGTTCCCTAGCCACTTTTGTGTCAACGTGATTCATTAATTTAATTTCCAAATCAGTGATTCTCTGTAATTCAAGCTTCAATGATTCACTAGCAAATTCACTATCATCGAAAATAACAGCCTTACCTTGAATGTTGAATTTATCCTCTTCTTTTAATTCCTCAACTTCTGAAGATACAGTCAAGAAGAATGTGGTGCCTTCACCTTCATTACTCTCAAATATCAAGTTACCACCCATCAATTCAACTAATTTTTTAGAAATAGCAAGTCCTAATCCAGATCCTCCATAAACTCTTCTAGAGGATCCATCAACTTGACTGAAGGCTCCAAATACTTTATTGTATGAATTCTTTGGAATACCAATACCTGTATCTTTGATACTAATAACTATTTCATAAATGCTTTCAGAGGATATCTTCTTTGCAACACTCTTGACAATGATTGAGCCATCTTGAGTAAACTTGACAGAATTACCCAAAAGATTGATAATGATCTGTCTTAATCTTGTCAAATCACCTTTAATCATATTAGCATCGCCTAGTTCGTTAAAATAAGCCAATTCTAGATTTTTACCAGCCGCTTGTTCAGCAATCAAATGCATTGCACTTTCAATACATTCATCTAACGAAAAGAATGAATTTTCTAACAATAATGAACCATGTTCAATTTTGGAAAAAGTCAAGATGGCATCAATGATATTCAACGTCACTTTGGCAGATGACTGAATTGTCTCAACATATTCATGTTGTATAGCATCCAATTTGGTATCGAGCAAGAATCCAGCACATGCGAATAATGAATTGAAAGGTGTTCTAATCTCATGAGACATATTAGCAAGGAATGTGGCCTTTTCAGCAGTAGCATCTTCCGCAGCTTTCTTAGCAAGCATGGTTCTTGAGTACAAACGAGCCTTATCTAACGCAAAAGCAGCTTGAGTACACAACAGAGCCATCAAACTCAGTTTTTTCTCTGGAAATATATGTGCACCTTTTTGCGACTCTAAATAAAGAGCACCTAAAGTTTCAATCTCATTTTTGATTGGGATACATAACATCGATTTTGGTTGGTGTTGGAAAAAATATGAATCGGATCTGTAGATCTTTTCAAAGTTATAGTAGTTATCAAAATTACTGATCGATTTCCCACTAGCAATTGTCTCACGAATCAACCCATCAGGGAATAAAAGATTCGCATCTTGGGATTGTAGAACATTGACATATTGTGCACCTCCGACGGCTTTATATTCAAGGGCACCATTTTCATTAACTAAAGCCATCACTGCATATTCTGCTGATGAGATTTCCAACGTATGTTTCACCAAATTTTGAATAATTGAGTCAACTTTTATACTTTCAGAGATTGCCAAACTTGCCTTGATCATATTCACGACATTAGAATTCTCAACATCAGTATCGAAAATTTCATCAATTTGGTCACTGTCTTTTTGCAAAACAGTAGATAACAACAAGTTCAAAGAAGTTATGTTACCTTCACTTGGCTTTCTCTCTTTCCCTCCAAGATCTTCAAAGTCCAACTTATCAAAAACTTCGGGATGACTCTTCTTCAATAAAAATATTTTCTTCAAATGACCAGAAATTTGGAAACACTTAGCAGCATCTCTGAAATGTCTTGATGCTCGCTTCTTATTGGTGGAAACACGGTATAACCAAGCACCACATCTCTCATGAATGTTACCTAGATCATAATGTAAACC